>WYDI02024147.1:0-46476 GCA_009867235.2 Psittacus erithacus
ACAAGGGCCTGCGAGCGTGAGGCTGTTCCTATCTGCTTATAGAGTGCTTCATCCACAGAGTCCTCTTGATCAGGTGGCCTGCAACAGATCCCCACAGTAGCATCTCTCATTGCTGTGCTCCCTTTAACCCTGACCCACGAAATCTCTACTGTCTGCTCACTTGTCCCCAGACAGAGTTCCATACTCTCCAGGCTATCCCTAAAATAAATAACAACTCCCGCTTTGCTTCTGCCAGGCCTGTCTTTTCTAAAGAGCCTGTAACGTTCCATTCCAACACCCCAGTCATAGGAGCCATCCTACCATGTTTCTGTGATGCCTGTTATATCATACCCCCTTAGATGTGCACACATCTCTAATTGGACAGGGCTTGGAACAACTGGGTCTAGTGGGGGGGGTCCTTGTCCATGGCAGGGAGTTGGAACTAGGTAATCTTAAGGTCCTTTGCGACCCAAATCATTCTATGATTCTATGATCTAGAAGACCTCGTTGAAGTGTTTAAATTAAAACAGGAAAAAATTATAGGGGATTATCTCATCCACTTTTTACGGTCTAGTAAACAAGTTAGTTTCGTATCATTAATCATTGTAATGGTAAATTTACAGTAAAGCATAGAGGAAATATTTATTGATATACTGAGAATTTGGTCACCTTGAGGAGTTTGCCATTTAGACTGGTTCTAAACAAATACTTCACGTGGATTGAGAACATGGATGCAAGGTGTAAATGGTAAGAGGTGTGAATAAGATTTTTATATTTTACACATTCACTAGATGAAACTTCAGGCACAGTTTCCTGCATCTAAGGGATTTAGGAAGAGTGTCTTTCACGAATACTCCTACTCCTTTCCTCTGCCTCATGTTCCTCAATGAGTCTTCACAGACAGATAAGAGCCAATTGCCACTGTTAAGATAGACAAGAGCCAAAAGCTGATATCACAGTTGCAGTCATTTATAATAATATGATTCAGGCCTAACTAGATGCAGTTGTGAATGACTAAACTACATGCAGTTGGTTTGGATATTCTTAAAACATTTGTTTCTGTCCTTGAGGTTTCAGATGCAGCAGAGTCAGCCACCTCAGATTTGTTTGCAAATTACAAGGCAGTCATGCCTCTGAAGAGCTATCAAATTTGTGCCTTATGTATCCCCTTCAATGCAGGGGATGAAGAAACGTTTCAGAATGAACTTCTAGCTCTTAACAGCAATTGGGCAGTACAAACTTTTCATACATCAGAAAAATACTACAATGATTTAGTCACATTTGGAATTCCTGAACATATAGAAGGGGTTTGAATACAGCCGTGTTCAGATATAGCAGGGAATGACTAGAAGAAAGAATTAACTTTCAAGAGAAAATAGAATAAGATTTGACTGGAGAATGGGAGCCCTATTTCAAGGAAAGTTTATTCGTGAATTTCTTTTCATTCACTCCATTACAAAGACCATCATTACGATCAAAGATTCTTCCAAGCAAAATTTGCCATTTCCATGTTTTCTAAATCTTAAAAGTTCCAATGCTGGCTTTATGTCATTGTTAAGGATATATTAAAGACCAAATTTTTGAAATGGAATCTTAGGTTTGAAGTTTTTTCTTTTCTTTCTTTTTTTTTTCCATGTTAAGATTCATGGTGATTTTTAAGGTGAAAAGAGTGAAAATTCTGAAAGTATGAAAAAACTTTATCCTAACAACAGGCTAAGATAATCTAGAAGAATGATGACTCTCTCTTGAACAGTGTAGTTTTCCCCAGAGTTGTATTTACCCCTCAACACACCATTTTTGGTCCTAATGCAATTCTAAGTTTTTGGAAGATATTATCAACTACATGTTCATGTTGTGTATTGATCCAGAGAAATGACCATTAGATGTATTGCTTTCCATTTATGCACATACATGATATCTTTTCATATAATTGCAAATCAAATATTAACAAATATTTACCTTAGGGAGTTAACAGCATCATATAAACAAATTTAAATCTTAGAAACTAATAGTGTGTTTAATGGAAATAATCAGTCTTTTGTAATACTAGCTATAACCTGCAATTTGGAATTCAGATCAGTAATCTGTTTGTGGTTTTTGGGACAGTTCTTCGTTGTTTAGAAACATTTGCTGATACTATTTCTATTTTTTACAAGGACTACTGAGAAAATAAATTAAAGAAAATAAAATGATAGCACAACAGCCAAAGATATGAAGAACAAAGCTCATGGCATCTCCAAAAGACTTATTTAACTTGCCCATCCAAATGGAATTTTCCAAAGAAATTCTGTTCTTGTTCCTTTTCTGTGTAAAGTTCGCTTGAATGATGCTGAAACACTGGCAAACCCTGTTCGTTTTCAACTCAGTATCTTTGATTCATGCCGTATTAGTTGGTTTCTCTGTGATTTGTGTATTGCAAATAAAATCATCGCTTTTCCTTTTGAATAGAGGTCAGAATATTTAGGGATGTTTGTTTTCACACTGGACGCATGGGATGTTGGTTTATTTCCTTTTCATAGGTACCTGGGATTTTATTCCTTGAGCTGTGGTTTTCCAAACAGAACCTTGTAATTGATATTTTTCTATGCCCAATACTCCACAACAGTGAGTAGTGAACCGTGAGGCATCCCTGCATAGCAAACCTTGAAACCTTTTGCCTGAGTGCATAATGCCAGTCACTTATATTCACTTTCTTTCAGCTGAGATTAGGATAGTTAGCATGAAGTGAAATCAAAAAGTCTACTTCTAGTCATAAGCCTGGAAGCAGCTCTCCTGTCATAAACACCACAGGATATTATCTTACCAGTTAGCCATCAGGTAATATACAGATAATAAGCAGAGTGTCTACCACACTGTGACCCCTTTCTCAAGGGAAAAAAAAAGCTCACAACCTACCACCTCTGGCTTCCTCAGCCCTTAGGAATCTGACAAGTTTCATGTCCAACACAGAAAAACACAGGGTCTATGCAAGACTTCATTTTTTTCTATTATGGGGGTAAATTTACTTTACACTCCCTCTAGTATGCTTCAGTCAGAAAAAGCATATTTTTCATCTAGTTTTGGTTGCCTTAATGTTTTCCCTTTTCAAGGCCCTAGAAATTATTGTGATGCAGGCTTTAACTATTCCTACTGCACGGCCAGTGAGGAGCTTTTATCCCTTTCTTTTTACAGATGGACATTAGAGCTTAGAGATTTTAATGAAAGCTGGCCAAACATATCAGCCTCCTTAGGTCACCAGATGACATATACATACTTATTTGTTTTTAGCAAAAGTAGCCTTTTTGCAGTAGGACTTCTGTTCAGACAACTATTCCAGCCACCTCTAGATGCAGCTGTGGGCACAGCACCAACATAGACTCAGAATGGGTGTCTGGAAAAGGAAAACTCTTGTAATAGCAAACTTTGATTGGTTGAAAAATTTATCAATAATCCATTGAAAATTTCCTTCTGTCAGGAACAGAAACTGGCTCTTTAGATTGTAATCTCTCCCACTCTCCTTTCACTATGTGTTTTTAAACCTCTGGATGAATAAAGGTGGGATTTTGTAGTAACAGGCTTTCTGATCATCCCAGATCGTCTACAGAGCACATATAGCCTGCAAAGTAAGGAGTGCTAGGACAGGGCAAAAGGGAAGAAATTATTATTTCATAGCACAAACACCCAATGGGTCTGAAAAGCACACAGTTACACATCCAAGTTAAAAGGAGTTATCAAATTCTCACGTATCAGGTCTGTGCCTGTGAAATCTTCCCAGATGAGATTCAACATGACTGTCCTTAAACCTTTTTCATCACAGACTGAGCCAAACTGAATTACTTCACATTTGTGAGGGGTTAACATCACATGTGCAGACTGTAGCAATGGTTTAGCAGATATATGGTAACCCATTAAGTCAATTAGGTTACCTTTACTTAAGCATGTGTCTAAGCTGGTTGCACAAGAAATCTTAAGCATTGCACAGCTTTACTTTGGAGAGATTAGTGTTTTTATAAATTAACAGGAATATATATTATATACACACACTTATTCATTTTATTACTGTTGATCAAACGGCAACACTTATGAGAAGCAAAGCAAATAAAATGCAATTTGAGGACTCATCTATTTCTACTCCACTCAGACCAAATCAGCCTGTTGAGAATTGCAGGGATCGTATGGATAATTAGCATTGTGATTGTTATATTTGTTTCTTTATGAGACTGTAATGTGCTATTTGTTTCTCCCCCTCTTTTTCTTTCCCTCTTGATATTTTTATATGAATTATTTAGTCAAAAACACTTCAGTGAATCTGTGAGAGTAAATGAATTGTAAACTATCCACCCACTTCGTCCCTTTGTTTGTATTATTAGCTATGACTGTATTCATTAATACAGATTGTTTCTCTGTGAAGGAGAATGACTGATGTTTCAGTAGCATCTGTAGACACTGAAAAGCTTTTAGTGCAGTATAGAAAGAGGATCTAACCCCAGAGGAGCTTCTAGCGCAAAGTACACAGCCAAGGCATATCAATTAATTGTGCATGTCACACAGGATTCTGACCAGCAACATTGTTTATTTTTCTTTTGGAGCTTCTTTTGTTAACAGCATTTCAGTCAGGAAGAATTTGGATGGCTTATCCTGTCGATTCACTGCAAAGTAGCTAATTCATCATGTTAAAAGTCTTCACTTCCCCCAAGCACCTTTCCACAGTTGAAGAGTTGTTGAATGATTTTTCTTAATAGTTTTGAAAATTCAGTTTAGTTATAGGATGATATTGTGCAAGTGTGCACCTTTGAGGAAAGTCTGAGATTATCAAAACAGAGAATTCTAGTGAAATTTGTTTCCAAGAGGACTAAAGGACTCTGATTTTGCACTATGAAGCCCAAGTGTTCACCGCTGATCTGGAATGTGGTTGAAGCCAAGGGATGCATAAGTGAGGCAATAACTCAAATGTTTGCTAGGTCAGGTATTTCTTTTTCACATTGAATTATTTTGTCTGGCTAATGATATTTCCATTTAGCAGAGGTTTTAAGTTTGAGCTCCATTACAAGACTGAACTCAAGTTCTGTTTCAAAGGTCTCCAGCATACTGTGCATTCAACTCTACCTGTAGGAAAACCAATCATCTTTTATTTAAGCACATACTTATCTTATCATATTGCAATAAGATTTGGAGTAATTTCGTATGCTGTTAGCGTCAGTGATGATCCATTTCAGACAAAAACCTGCTGAGAATGAACAGATGCAGAGACTTCAGGTCCTGGCCACTTCTGAATGCTCAGATATTTCAAATTTAAGTGCTGAAATGTTTGGTTTTTGTTGAAATTTGACAAACCTGTTTTAAAATGTGTCAAAGCACCTGAAGAATTTATGTCACTCCCACAAACATAAGTAAATGATGCAGTCCGGACTGGATTTCACATTGTTCTATCTTGACAAGATTTTGAGCTAAAAGGAAAACTTATCAGCTTAAAATTAATGTTTCTGGGGCTTTTGGGGTTCATGACATTACATTTCATTATGAGTCTTGCAATATTGAAGGAAGTCTGGAAGAAGCAAGCGCCTTACAGTACAGGATATTTATGTTCCTTCAGTACCAATACTTACAAACTTTGGTGGATACCATAAAAATTTCAAAATGAAGAGTTTCTGTACTATACTTAAAAAAAATGTTTTGAATTTATGGTAGCAATAAAAACAATATAAAAGTAACAACAAGAAGAAAACCCCCATATTTTCACATGTTCACATTGCATGTTAAAGATTTAGCCATGCTGCATGATTAACTTCTGGCTATACAAAGACCACCAATAGTTCCCCATGGCAACAGTAGCAGTAATAAAGCTGTGTAGTTTTGTTCAGAAGATGTAATGCTCATTTCCAGGACCATCCTGAAGAAAACAGAACTGATTCAATACATAAATAATAAAATTCCACACACACCATGAGGAAAAGAAAGCGAAACCCCAACATCCAACAATAAAGTAAATGGCAAAGCAACATATAGAGGCTGATTGGAGAATTATTGAAAAAATGCCTGAAAAGCAATTGTAAATATAAACCAAGATTGAAACAGAGTTTGCATCCTAAAAGGGAGAAAAAAACTATAGAAACTTGACAGTTTGTAGGAGCTGTTCATATCTTAGACACAAAGCAACCAGCATAAAAACCTAACAGGAACTCAGGTTTAGAGCTGCACTACAGTCAACCCTGCCAAGCCTCATTCTGCTCATTTTCACTTCCACAGATAAGCTTTGATGCTTCCAGCCACTACTCCAAATGTTCCTTTCTCTTTTTTCCCATGATCACATACACAGTACTATTCACAGGAGTTCAGTTAAAAAAACAAAACACAGAACTGAAACCTAGAATAGTTTTCATTGAGGATGCTGCTGCAGGGTCCCATAACTCCTCATGTATATAGCAACAGTTTTGCAATGGTTTGAGATCTATTCTCTGTTCCGCTATTGACCCTGACAATTATTCTAGCTCCTGGGTATCTGCAGCTGTACACCATGTGTAAATTTGGTGGTGGTCATTCTTGGACAACAACCCTAACAATGCCCCTCATTACAAGTCTTTCTTCTCTGTGTTTCTTTTCTATTTGCATCACTGCTGCTGTTTTTCTTTTTTGCTTTTACCAGTTGTCTTGTGGCTTTTAAATTTAACAGGTCTGACTGCAATAAGAAAACTTGGTGCCTAATTGCCTCAAAAGGGCTAATCGCTGCCTTGGCACAGAAATCTGTTGACCTGTCAGTGCTCCAATCTGGAATGATAAGGCTGCATTTTCTGTAGCCATGCAATTTGACTGCCATGTTCTTTAATAGCTAGCTATACAGTATCATAAAAATTCAGTCCAATGAATTTCAGATAAATGCATTATAATAGGGACCAATAATTGTATGAACTCTAATTATGGACTAGGTAGCATTTAGTTGATTTTTACAGCAAGAAAACAGGAAAAAAGGCATATAGAAGCCAGAAAAAATGTAAAGGATATTTTCATGTCTCGTCAATTATATAGAGATAAAATGTAAATTCCCCTTCACACTGAAAAGAATCTGAACATAACAGACATTCTGTCGTCACATCCTATCTGCAGTAATTATTCTTAGAATGTTTTTGGCCATCATATCTCAGTTTATTCCAAATTTTTAAGATGCAGATAGAATTGCTGTTTATGCTAAACTCAAAATAATTCTTATAATTTTCACTCACACAACTACAGAAAGTTATGAATCTATAGGCTTTTGGTCATGTAACTGCAAAGAGCACCTTTACCATAACCAAATATTGGACTAAGATCTTCAAGACAGAAAGGAAGAGCTTCTTCAGTTTGACTGTTGTAATAAATGTCCAGATTCACAGAATGAGCACTAAAACAGTGCCAAAACCTCCAACAGTTACTGTCAGCTGCATAATGGAATCTACTGGCAAGCTGAGTGAGAATGAACCAAACCAAAATGCTTAGTAGATGATACTTTCTCCTGTGTGCTCAGTCATGTCTGGATTCACAATCATCAAGTTTCCCCGGGAGACAGGAATATAAATCAGTCCTTACTTACAGATCTGATATGGAAAATAGGAAATAATTTATCCTAAACTAATAGTCAGCAATTACATGTCTAATACATGTGTTAGCTAGATTATTATAAAATACTTCTTGCCCTAGCCAGCCTCTACATTTTTGTTTGTTTTGGAAGAATTAAATATTCCATGAGAGACAGAAAAATAAAGGAAGCCAGAAAATATTGGATATTTGTAATTTTGTATTATATATTTACTGAATCTGAACTCACTTCTAGAATTCTTCTTTCCTATATGCTTTAATTAAAAAGCTATAGAAAAAGCTACCCTGCCACATTTTCTCTCTTCCTAGATATGAATATTTACTGTTTATCCAAGGCAAAGTTTCCATTTGGAAGGAATGAGTGATCTCATTATTAGAATGCTGATTAAAGCACAATGGTGACATTTCCTAGCTAATAGGAGATACAAATACCTCAGGCAGAAATCAGAACTGGTTCGCAGCATTTCAGGTGAATTACTGATTTCTAGGACACTGGATGATGGATATGAGAAAAGCTCTGCTTGTGGTTTACCAGGGTTCAATCCATAAGACATATCATGATGCCAGGTGGTTTGCATCCTTTGGGTACAACACCTAAAGAAACATCTACTGTATGAATGCCCAAAGAACACCAACTACACTTCACTAGTGTAAGCATTAGATACCTGAAGGCATGCCCAAACCAGAGCTGTAAATACAAAGGAGACTGACTATCTCCTTGGAGACACTACCTCCTTCCAGTTTTAGAGCATAGGAAAAGGAGAGGATAAGAATTTTGGCTTTGTCATCCATGGGTACAGGTACACTGGGGTTTTTTTATTTTGTTGAGCTGAAAACTTCAGTTGTGTAGGTAATAGCAGAGTCTGAGCACCAAGGTGGAAGGATACATCTTGGTAGATGAGACACTAAGCTTGCTATGGGCCAGCCAAAAAAAGTTCAGAGGTCTGTGACCATGAAGCAGAGATGTTTGACTGATGTTTCCTGTCATAACTATATACAAAAATATACATATGAAACTGTATGACTCCATGTCTATAAGAGGTCTTCCAACAATTTGCATGTAGTTACTAGCAGCTGTAAGAATGAAAGCTCTGAAATGATTTTCAAACCCATTCCCTATTTTCCCCAAAACAACTTCAATTATAATTGCAAAAGACTGGACACCTGCTCACCTTGAAATGTAAATTACAGCTACCAAATTTAATGGGAAAATTCCTATTGATTTTAACAATTCCCTTGGGACTTCAAGGTTCTTTGAACTGTTCTACCTCTAATATATTCATAACAGTAACTTCAAAAGACTTTCAATCATGATTATCAATTTTTCTTGAGGAAAAAACAAAAGCTTCCAAGAGCTACAAGATAAATCTTCTTGGAGCTGCATTATCTTTTGATATTATTGATTTGAATCGGACATCAAGAGGCACATTTCCCCGTCACTGATACAACTTTGAGGCAGTGGTTGTTATATGACAGATTCCTTAATAATTCGAGTTAGAGGAAGGAAAGCAGTTAAGTATGCCTTCTAACTCTAATGACAAATAATAATGTGCTGCTTCTTAGCTCAATTAGTATGAATAAGCATTTAAAGGATTACTAAGTGTCTTTTTGAAATCATTACCCTGATTAGCTTACATTAGTTCACATACAACTTGAAAAATAAAATAAGCATAAATTCTTGGTCAAAAGTAAAGCCTACGTTTCTTCATAATAATGAAAGAAACAATTGACAGTTGCAGCTGTCAGGTTTATTTTCTAAATGCACAGATTATAGAATTCACATGACCTTAGCTACTTTGTCTTATAGTATTTTTTCATACAAAATTTTCACTTAGATGCCCTTATGCATCTCAAAAATTAAAATTTTAAGCTTTTAAGCCTGCAAATTTGTTTAGGTGAAAAATCTTGGAGATTGTAATGGGCTTTTTGTTACATTAGGTGGGCAATATCTAGTATAATGAAACACCGATCTCCAGCTGAAAGCTACATGTACTGTTATAGGTCAAAGATAGTTTGGTTTTTGTAAAAGCAAATTTCAGTAGTAAAATGTGTTTTGGAAAGAAGGTGAAATAAATGGTTGTGGAATAAAATTAGTATAATCAGAAACATAGCCCAACTGGTAGAGAAAATGTAGCCTATTTGGTTTCTCCTCTTTATGAAACTGAAAATCACTCATGCGATTTACTATCTTTCCCAGAACTAAAGGTATGCTTTTCAGTAATGTATGATTTACTGTGCATTTAAATAGACAAACTCTCCCAACCAGTTGAGATTAGTTCAGGGTCTGTTGAACAGAGCATAGTTGTTAAACAATGTTCTGAATAAGAACTTGGATTTATTCCTTTGGAATGTACCTTTTGCTCCTGGTGACATTTGAAGCCTATTTTTCTTCTCCTTACTAACTAATTACCCATTTCTAATTTTGTCAACGAATCAACTAAATAATAGACTCAGATATTTACCAAACCAAGGAAGTGGTTCAACAAAGTCTGTTAAATGGTGCTTAACTTGGAACATGTGAATAATAAGGATCTTAAGCATTGTTTTCTGAGAAAATAAATTCAGTTGGTAAGAAAGAGGGCATGAAATTTTGCATGAAAGCAGGGAAGGTTGAATTTTATCTTTCAGAGGAAATAAACAGATGTGCCTAATAAATAAACAGGATCAGTCTCATGGGTATTTCTGATGAAACTAGAGGAAGTAAAAACAAGAAAAAGAATCAAATATGTCCTTTGCATTGTTTCTTGCTGAAATATGAAAGTATCGATGTGCTATCATCCTAAATCTGTTCTCAGGACCTTTGCATCCAGTTAGTGTGATTTATTTCACAGAACCTTGGGTTGGGAGAGACCGCCAGAGGTCATCTAGTTCAAATTCATGCCCAAAGGTTACTCAGGACCTTCTCCACTCTAATTCAGGATTCTTGGAAGAAGGATATGCCATTGCCTTAGTCATATGAATTAATGTTTTGAGATGTGAAGGGTGGAATTCACTTAATCTTAGATATTAATGGTAAATGGGAATCTATATTCAATAGTTTAAAGAACCATTTTCACTGATGCACTAATAAAAAGTCATAGCAATTCCCAAACTTATTCCAGCTACTTTAAAAGACATAAAGCTGACGATGATATTGTCTTGTCTCCAGGGCAACAACCAACTTTGATACTGAATTAATCACATAAAGTAACATTAAATAATCATGGGGGAGATTCATTCACGTTTGGCCACCTAGCCACTGCAGGTTCCACCATCATTACCTGTTTCTCAGTGTCCTGATTGCTGTAGTTTACCCACTTATTGACTACTTGGGTGCCATCACTTTCCTTAGGAAATACTACTGAGAAGATTCTCATTTGAACAAAGGTCATCTCTCATTTCTTGTAACTACAGCCCTCATATAAAAATCTTTTCCTTTTTCTTATGTTCAGAAATGTTTTCTAGTTCAGAAATGTCAAAATAATATCTGGAAAGTTGATGGTGAATATAAAACATCCTTCTCCTGAGGTCTGATATATCTTCCTTTACAGCTAATGATGAAACTCCCATTGACCTCCATCATCAAAATTAAATGTTTAGTCATAAATTAGCCTTTTAATTACTCCTCATTATTCAGTCATTTCAGCCCCTTAATCATGAGCTGTTTCCAGCCCCTTCCATGAACAGCTGCCAATTTGACTAAGGTTTTTTTGCTGTTGCCTGATTCCCTCACTAGTTATTGACAGGAATGGTCCATGCACAGTATTTCAGATGCAAAGTACTACCCAGAGAAAACCAAAGAAACCTGATCCACCTGTCAGCATTCAAGGTCAGGTTGGATGGAGTGTTAGGCAACATGTTCTAGTGTGAGGTGTCCCTGCTTATGGCAGGGGATTAGAACTGGGTAATGTTAAGGTCCTTTCTAACCCTGACCATTCTATGAGTCTACGATTCTAAGATTAAGGATGTGACACCTCTGCATACGCAGCCCTCATTCTTCTTTTCTGTAGTGTCACACTACAAGCTACTGCTCAATCTGATTTACCACTGATGCCATTTGGTCTCCCTTGGCAGCACTGCGGCATCTAGACCTGCAGACTTCGGGTTCTTTATCTTCACAGACCTATTAGTACCTGTTTTTCTGAACGAAAGACACCAGTTCAAGAGACAGCTGAGGAGTTGCACACATGAGCACAGATGTCGCCTGTCAGCATGAACTTAAAGCCAATGCCACCACACCATTTGCATGTGCTGATTGAAGTTTAATATAATTTGACATGATTCAGCCTTTCTGGCCACTTTCGAGGCTGGGATAAATGTGGATTGCATTTAAGGTTCTGTCATGTGTTTGCAAGGAAGGCAAGTACCCTCTTTATTGCTTTATTCACTTACTTCTTGCCACAGTGTTACCACATTGTCTGCCCAGGGTTCAGATGGTTTGAGTTAGAAATGCAAGACATTATTATACCTGGAGGCTTAGGAGCCTGCTCAAGTTCTTTTTTCCTTACTGGCACACATTTTATTTTTCATGGTCTGACATTATTTTTTAATTTGTGTCATATTTTATTTTATTAACCTGTTGGAAGTCAATCCTAATTTACTGGAATTTTCCCCTTTCCATTTTGCACATGGTCCACAGTCCTTCCCATCTCATTCTTCAAAATGTCAATGAATGGGACTGTTTTCATGTTAAGAACTTTTATCCTAAGCATAAAGACTCAGGTATCCCTGAAATGGCATTACCTTATCCATAAACAGTGAACCTACACAACAGGTTAGTTCAGCAAGAATATCATATCTAATTTAAACCACAGGTAGAATTCAGATCAGCAAAACATAATTATCTGAACCAAAGCTCTTCCAGGACACTTGGGTTATCTCCTGCTCTCACAGAAGCTGGCATGGGATCATTAGTGACCACATGTAGTCAGAACCTCATTTTCCATCTCTTCTGAAAGGTATCACCTCCAGCAATACACAGCCAACACACATGCTGGGGCACAGATAGAGAGTCTATTAATGGAAATGTTGAAAGTGCCCCTCATAGCACCTTGCTGTTTGTTGGGTGCCTCTTCCAGCATGACCCTGATTATGTGTCTGTAGGTGAATAATTTATGTGCATATTGGATTTCTTGGCCTGTGCCTGTAGCAGCTTCTGCTCTCTTAAAAAAGCACCTCTTCCTTAAACCTATTCCCTCTGCCCTGTGAGTTCTCTGTCCTGCACCTAAAGAATATAGGAATCTGATCACTGCAAAGAATCCTAAACAAGCTCCTGTCGTGTAAAGACATTTCATAAGTTATTCTGCGGTCATAAAAATATGGTCAAAATTGCATAGTCTTGATAGAACTTAATCACTTATTCCAAAGCTGTCTTTAATCAATAGATAATCCATACTCCCACTCTTTCCACATCCCACATTCCACTCTTTCCACATTCTCACAGTAGATTCCACATCCACTGGCAATCAAGTTGTTAGAAATTAAGGTTATCTTTTTTCAGACATTATAGCCTTGTGAATTACTGATTTCAAGCAATGACTGTACCAGTAACCTAGTTGGGTGACTGCTCATACATCCACAATGTGGTGTTTAATTAGAGCTGCTCAAGCCATTGGATATTTGCACTGGTAGAGAAAGACTGAAAAACAAACCAAAAAAGCCCATGCAGTCCCCAAGGCAGGTTGAAAGGGTTGAATGAAGCGCATCTTTTTCCTCGCACACTCCTGTGCTCCTGTGAATTTGATGCAGTTGTCAAACAATGTCACTTTGACACATGGTAGCACCAGATAATCAGATTACAATGAAAAACAATAAAAAGAGAATTGAGCTGGGTCATTCCTGACCCACTGTCATTCACCCTGGGGATCTTTCAAAGGTATCTGATGACAGTGCAGCCAGAGGGCGATGTCCTTGAATAACTCAGCAGCTGCATCAAATAAAAGTCAGCTCTGCTTTCATTTAGTTGCAGGATTTTCCATGCAAATCTCGTGCCTGCTGTACATTTGTCCTTCCCTGACACTTACCCTTTGTTAGCCTTAAAGTGGAGGAAAACTATAGATGTGAAAGTGCAAAACCCATTCTCATCACTTGAAAAATGCAAGATTTGCCTTAATAACTGGGTATCAGCCCTTAGGTTATTAGAAAAGAAAATCAAGATATCTTTGCTAACTCTGGATTTACTCAGGGATGTGTTTTTGTCTCAGCAGCGCAAAGAATTGCTGCCTCATTGGGTATGCAACCAAGGTGGGGTATTCTGCATATTTTTCTTAAGAAGTGATTTTGTGTTCCTTCTAGGGTGTCAATCAAAATCTCATTCTCAAACCTGGATTTTTTCAAGTAGTTTTACTTAAAGCCCCACACCTCCCACAAGTAACACAACTGAAAACCAGCATTCAACTATTAATATAAAGCCCCAACCTCACTCTGTTCCTACTTTCATCCGTCTATGTGAAAGTCATTGTTATATTTTTGCGTAGTCAAGCAAGTTTAGGTTAGATATAAAGAAGTTCTTTATCATGAGGGTGATGAGGCACTGGAATGGGTTGCCCAATGAAGTTGTGAATTCTCCATCCCTGGCAGTGTTCAAGGCCAGGCGGGATGAGGTCTTGGGTGACATGGTTTAGTGCAAGGTGCCCCTGCCTATGGCAGGGGGTTGGAACTAGATGATCTTAAGGTCCTTTCCAATCCAAACTATTCTATGATTCTGTTATTCTAACTCTCCATCCACAAAGCCAAAGTCATGGCAAAACAGTTGCTACTGATTTATCCAGAATCATTTATCCAGGCAGCATTGAGGTTGGGTCCCTGGGGAAATGCCCTTGCTGCACAGTGGTTTCTTCTGTCCCACATCTGAGTGTCTCAGAACTGTTTGTTTTAACCTCAGGTTGAAATTGCCTAAAGCAATTTGGGATGATCTTTGGATTTCCAGTATAGTCAACAGTTTGTAAGAGACTAAACTTACAAAACTCTGAATGATCTTGGATCACAGGATGAAAGAAAATAAAAAAGAAAAAGGATGTACTGTATTCCCAGGACAACACTGAATTGTTTTCTCCAGTCCATGATCTTAAGGCTTTCTTATTCTAGTTTAAGATAGTTAAACCAGCAGTTTTCTCCCTTACCCTATTAAATTTCCTTAATGAAAAATGAGAATTTCTCTATTTTCCATTCACCCTGCCACCAATATTTTCTCTTTTCTTCATCATATAACCTTCATTGCAACTCTTTTTGGTACTTTAATATTCTTATTTCTAGGTGGCCTATAAGGCATGCCAAGTATCCCACCACTTCTCTTATTTCTAAACACCTTATATTTTATTCATATAGATGCTAACAATTTATTCCATAACCATTGCCTTCTGCTTTCTGTAACAAGAGTTTGTTGACCTTGACTCTACAAAATATATCCTCTAATAGGTACTTAACCCCTAGCTGTGTCACTAGAAAGTATATAGAATATAGATCTAAACTTCTTTGTCTTGATAATCACATGGTTGAATAAGGAGAAGCTGAGTGGTGGCTGCATCAGAGCCTTACTTGCTCAGTTTACCTCTGCAAATGTCCAATTTTTGTATATGCTACAGCTCACTGATCATTTTCAAAGGAAAGTATTGTTTGGAAAACAGATTAATTTCTCATTCAATTCTTTAGAAAGATTTTTTCTTTAATAAATCATGTTTTTTCATTTCTTAACTTTTTTTTTTCCAGATCCTTCTCTTAAGTACAGAGCTTATGTTTTACTGGCAAGGAGCACTTCCAAGTCCCCACAGTTTTCTATCTCCTGTGCACTTCTTAAAGGCAGCTTTTCCATGCAGAGTATACCTGGAGGATGTTTCAGGTAAGCCTTTTCTATTAAAGATTATTGAAGGAAAAAATGTTGGATATACCAGGAGGGATTTTGTAGTCTTTGAAGAGCCTTAATAGCATTTTAATTTTTGTTCAAATTGGAATCCAATGCAGTTTTTTAGGAGTTAGGTATTTGGTCAAACCCGATAAATTTCTAATTTTCCCTTATTTAATAAGAATACCAATGGCTAACATTCAGTTGGACGGATTTGACAATGCAATGCAAACTGTAGATCACTAAAGACTGAATCTCCTTCATGAAGAGACGTCAATTGTACCTGGACACAGTCAGGTCTTGCATGTAAAGTTGTACTTTCTGCTAAACACGTATCACGACAAAGAGACAGCTTCTGGCCAGCGTTAGATCCTCTTACAGGCAACAGTTTTAAACTGGAAGAGGGTAGGTTTACCTTGGACATAAGTAAGATATCTTTTTATAGTGACAGTGGTGAGGCCCTGGCACTGGTTGCCCAGAGAAGCTGTGGCTGCCTCATCCCTGGCAGGGTTCAAGGCTAGGTTGGATGAAAGTTGGAGCAACCTGGTCTAATGGAAGGTGTCCCTGCCCATGGTTGGACTATATGATTTTTAAGGACCCTTCCAACCAAAAGCATTCTATGATTCTGTGACTAGTGTCACTATTCTAACTAGTCTAAAGGCTTCTGCAGTTGGCAAAATTGCTGCATTGTCACAGGCATTCCCCAGACCCCCAATATAATTTCTTTGCTGTATTGTTTGGTTGTTCTCATAATTTCTCCATCCTAGCCTTAGTTCCAAGTATCTTTGTGAATTTGTGTTTCTTCAGCTGTTTTCCACTGCTCACCCTAAAGAGTTCAAATTATCTCTTTTACCTTCCCCTGTTATTTGCACTGAACATACTGTTATACAGAGAAGATGTGAACACAGTTCAGTTTTTATTCCTATTCATTCACAATCACCATAATGCTTTTCAGTCCTCTTTTAAAGTGTTTTTTCTTGCTGTTCTCTGCCACATGAATGTCAGTCCGCATGCTTGCACACCTGTAAACAGCTAGTGCTTTATGAGAATTGTTATAATGAAATAGGGAAGCAATTTCATGTTTTGCGGTGCTTTACCCTCTTATCTCCATCTCATAAACTGGTTCAAGAAAAATTCAAAACAAATTAATGCATAACCCTATTCATACAGATTCCAAAAGGAATTAAGGAAAGTGTAAAGTGAAATGAATCCCATGTGGCAGAATTAGACAGTGGTTGACCTAATAGAGTTTAGTGTTTCCTAGGAAGCTCTTATGTTTTATTATGCAAATCTACAGGAACATGAATTGTTGACCAAATAGACTCCTTTGAAGCTGCTGTCAAGTCAATGAATACTTAGGAACTCTTCACCATGCACATGATTGATGAAGCAGACAGTAAGAGCTTCTTGGGAGCACTATTGTCTATTGTGCCAAGGGATCTTGGTGCTCATACATGCATAAGTTATCTTTTTAATTTGCTCATAAATCCATATGCCATCTTTTCTTAGAAATTTGTTTTTCATTTTAATAATCTGATAACTCAGTGAGCTTCCATTTGTTTCTTGTAAACTGTCAACGGAGGAATGGCTTGACAGGACTCTATTTAGACAAAACCACTCTTGGAAATAATGAGAACTCACCTTTTTCACAGCAAATCAAGAAGTTTCAAAGCATGTATTCCAAGAGGCCTGGAGATGATTAGATGATAAGTGTTATACTTCAACATCACAAATTATCCAAGCACGCACTCAAAGTTTTCAGCATGCTAAGTTAGAAGTGTCAAAGACATTACTTCTTTCTCATATAGCATCCTGAAAGGTTTATGTTGATTCGCTCTTTCCTGCAAAGACTGTAATATGTAGTGTTAAGAACAGGGCCTGGCCTGCAGCAAAGAGCTGTTTGCTTTCTCTCAGCTGCTTCATTCTGGGCCAGATTGGAAGCACCAAAGAGAGAAACCTTCCACCTCTTCGTAAAGGCAACAGAAGATGCTCAGTTTGGGGAGAATCTCTGGAAGATAGAAGATAAAGTTTGGGAAAATACAGTGAGAAGGGGGGTGGTAGTATGAACAGAGATCAGGAGTTCCTGACAGGAGTAGGCTTCAGATGGGCTAAAACGTAAAAGTTTCTTCCTAAGGTTGCAGAAGTGGCTGTTAAGAAATTCTTGCAAGAGTCTGAGCCCCAGAAAGCCGTTTGAGAACAAGCCTGAAGAGAAGAACTCACTTTAAACCATTTGTGCATGGGCACAAGTTGAAATATAAGAAACTGCTTAAACATATAAAAAAACCCCTTTTTATTTCTTTTTTCCTTGTAATGGTGATTGGTGTTGGGACAGCTTTCCCACCAAGGTTGTGGGGTCTCCATCCTTGGAAATAAATGAAACCTGACTACGTATATGGACCTGGACTACCTGCTCTAGCTGAGCATGCTTTGAGTACTGTTATGGACTGCATGATCTCCAAAAGTGCTCTCCATCCTCTACTATACTGTAATTCTATGATTAGCACAGAAAACTGAGGCAAAATTTTTGTCTTGAATATATAAGCTGGCTCTGTCCTATTTTCTCTATGTCAAGGATTTGTGGGTAGTTTGTGCTCCAGTAGGAGTCAGTTTTAGAGATTCACAGCCCTCTTGGAAACAGTTATGCTAATTTATGAATATCTTGCACTGTTGTTTAGAATATTTTTGTTAAATTCTGCTTCAGGCTTATGCAGATCTGTTTTAAAGACCTCTTTTCTCATTTAAATATTTTTTACAGTGCAGCTGTATATTCTAAGACTTTAATAGAAAACAGCAACAGATCCTTAAATGCATTAACATTATCTGGCACCTATAATTAGCTACTGCAGGGAGCTAACAACATTATCATTACTCTAACTAATAAACTATGTTTCCCTACCTGAGCCCACAATGTCCATTTGATAATGCCAGTAATGTTAATCTGTGACAGCCATCCTAGTGTTCTTTCAATACCTGCTGTAATAAGGCTCCCCATTGAAGCCTGCTGTGATTGTTGACGTGCATTATAATGTCAGCTTAATTAATAAACTACTAAAATGTATATGCTCATACATGCTTGGAACTCTGCAGTGTTTCCTTTAGGTAACTGATAGCAATGTAAACCAAATGCTTAATATGTACTACCAAGAGAAAGGCAGGAGGAAATTTGAGGGTTTCATTTCAGTCACTTTCTAGCATTTGATAGGGTGATATTTTACACTATGAGCTCCAATTTTGGAGCAGATTAGACATTTTTTCAAGATTAATCAATGTTCATTTATGAATTGCTGCTATAAATCCCTTTCTTTCTCATTTCCACATTTTAGTGATGAATAAATCAACTGGCAAATGCAGATAGGGAAGTCAGATGTTACCTGTTGTTCCTAATATCATCCTTAATAAGTAAAAAACAAAGCAAATAACACTTTACAGGATATTCATGCATGCTCAGGAGTTAAACTTTGATCAAGATAATCAACTGAAGATATGAAAAATGCTTACTGTTCTATGCAGCTCACATTTTTCTAGTGGTATCATGCCATTAGTGTGTGCTATTGGGAAGTGCAGAGTGACAGATTGCCCAGAAGAGGATGAGTACATTGACTTGTACTGTAACCTTGATATATTTTTAATACTCTTTGCCTCAGAAATGTAATCCTGAGCATCTTCTTGTACACATTTATAACATTCAGCCAGAAAATGTATACAGTTATATGTAAAGAGATAAAAAAACATAGTATTTGCCTGGAAAAAAAAGAAAGTAGAGAACATAATGATGTAAATGAAGACCTGGTGTGAAGGTGTATTAAATGAGCAAACTCCTTAATGGATGCACCACAACTTCAGCAAATAAGAAATGCTTTATGTTCTTCGGCAACACATTACAATTTAGAGTGTGAAACCAAACCAGTCAAGATACTGAGAAGTGTTTTTTGCTGAAGTTTTTGGCATAATGAATATTTCCCTGCACTTTGGCTCCAATAGCAAATTGTTCAATTTCAATCTTATTTCACATGTCCACCAAATTAGCTGAAGAGTATGGAAAAAACCCCATAAGCGAGCTTGCAAAGGATTTGTCTAAATCCTGCTACATATATTTCTG
Source organism: Psittacus erithacus (assembly GCA_009867235.2). Taxonomy (NCBI): domain Eukaryota; kingdom Metazoa; phylum Chordata; class Aves; order Psittaciformes; family Psittacidae; genus Psittacus; species Psittacus erithacus. Next base: position 19,446 of record WYDI02024147.1, read on the forward strand.
TTGTTTTATTTTGACAGAGAGACTATCATTCCTTTTGAATTCAGAAAATGGAAACTATACGCACAATTCATCAGAGTTTCAACTGAGTAATGTCAGTGATTTTTCAGGCGCTTTTAACTTTGTCTGCTTTAACTTTAGCACCCTTTCCTCTCATAACACAACACAAAGAGTAATTTAGCTTATTTCATCTAATGATTTTCAGTCATTTACTCATGAGCAGTCCTTAATTACAGCTGGAGTAGCAGCGCCATAAAACTGTGAATGCTACGACTTGTAAGCATTCTTTTGTGATGACACTTTCACTATTTGGAAACTAATTCTTTCTTTTGTGTTAGATGAATTTCAAAATTGAAGTGCAGTGTTAAGAGCTCAATCTCAAACTGTAGAAACTCAGCAAAACCATGATTAGTAAAGTAGCTAAGGGAAATAAAATGGCAGACTGAACACAATTTTGGCTTTATACCTTTACAATTAAATTCCCATTTGCTTCACTGGGAATTCAGATGAATCGTAATGATATTGAAGAACCACCAGCTAACATCCAACAGTTCACATTTATGCATAGACAACTAAACTAGAGGTTAAAACTCCACACACTAAATTGCTTTCTTCACTTCTGAATGTTCAAATGCTGAAAAGCATTGGTCAAGTATGTTTCTTAATAAAACATTAATAAATCTGAACACTGTCAAAATATTAAAAAATGAGAACTATTCTTTCTTCAAAATACTTTCTTGTTCTAAGACAGGAAACTGACCCTTATGCAGTCATTTCATTATGGGTTTTATAAAAACAAATACAATTTTATTACCTTGAAACAACAACTTCAGTCATGTCGTACTGCAATTTATACCTTTGGAGAGTACAATCTGGTGTCAAAAATTCAATACTACAAAAACTGACACCACTTTAATCTGCTTAAATGGCTTTAAGATTTATGATTTTTTTCTGATTAAATTTTCTCCTTTTTTCTGGGCTGCTGATGATGACAACTTCCTTCTGTCTGTCGCAAGGAAAATGATTTTATGGAGACAGCAATACGCATGCACACAGTGCTGGTGTAAGAGCCTGGAAGAGTCTTATTAAAAGTAGGAAGAAATAAAGCAACATGTCTATTTCTGCAAGAGTCAAGAATAGTTAGGGAGATGCTATTTCAAATTTTTTAGGCTTTTAATGATTCAGCAAGAATAGAAATTTTTATTTTAAATCATAGTTGCTACCAGAGTTGCTACACTGGTGAATTTGCCATAGTTTGGTGGTTTTGGTTGCATTTGAGAACTCCCACTGAACACATGACTTTGAAACGCAAACTAAATTTCACATTTGTTTTTGTCTTCTCTTTCTTTTGTCTTTTAACCTCAAATCACAATGACAGCATACCATGCAGCATGTTACTGTACAGAAGTGTTACCAAGTTCATTGATTAGGAGCATCCCAGGCTGCATTGGCAGGTACAGGTGGTTAGCACAGTTTGGCTGTTCAGAACATGAACCCCACAACTCCACAGACCTAACCTGATAGCTTCTCTACACTTACTCTATTGAGAGAAATCACATCGAACAAAGTAATTACTTAATACTCTGTGTGGAACATTCAGTGGAGGGTTGTGCTCACACACTTCCAAGAAATTATACCTTTTGTTTCTAAAATGGGTTGATATTACCAAGCTTCCTAAGTCTGAGTAGGGTGGCTTGCTTTGTGCTAACAACATCATCACTGTAAGGTGTTTATCTGCATCCTTCATTTAATGGAGTGACATCAGTGCACATCTGTATAATTGGGCTTATGGTCACAGTTTGGCAGTTTAGGACAAGTTTCTGCTCAGGAGGAAGGGTCCTTTTGCTCTTGGAAAATAACATTATCAACCACTAAAAATGGTTGGTTGCTCTGTCCAGTCTGCTCAGGTATTTTGAGATAAATCTTGCTTTTGCTTCTAGCAGAATAAATATATATAGGGATGACGCTCATCTCATTAACTATGGGTACTTGACTATTATTTTCCTTCTGTTAGATAAAGAGGACATCTAAAGCACAGCACGTATGAGTAAATTATGCTTTTCCACTGAGAATGAAAGGTACCTAAGACTCTAGTTCAGGTAAAGATGTCTGCAACAGTATCCTCTATATTTACTACCCATGTTGTCACTGAATCTTTAAGCAGGCAGTTTTTCTTCTGTTTGTTACCTTCCAAGATGGGTATAACAGATGGTATCATTTTTTTGTCTGCATTATGTTCCTATTCTATTCCTGTCGATATGCACACTTATGAATGAATTCCAGGCTGTCAGATCTGCAGAACACTAAGAAGAACATGAGTATTACAAATAGGTACTGATACTCATTGGCATCGCTTGTTCATTTATCTCAAAGCAATCATCATGCATTCAGCTAACATGTACATACATACCAAATTAATAGGCAGCCTGCCACACATCAATCAAAACTGCAATATATCTTTCCCTCACAGCTATTCCACTCTCCCACAAATCTGCTCCCTCACTTAAATCAACTCATGTCCCTGACGCATAGTGGAAATGCATCTAAAAGTGAATTTAGTGCTTGAAAATCTGTGTTGTGCTAAAGTCATTTTGCAGCATGCTAAGGTTTTCTCTTTTTTTTTATTCTTAGGCCTGCTCAGTGAGAAAACACTTTGCTGTGCAGTACAGACCTGTGCTTGTTTGAAAGGCAACTGTCTGTTCAACAATATAACCATGTTCTGTTTACGAACAAGTTTCATCTGAATATTTTACTTGTTTTGTACTTAGCTGAGAAAACAGATACAATTATACAGAACAGGGCTTCCCTGAAGGCAGGATCTGAATAACTAAAGCTCCAGTTCTTGTTAAAGGTAGCTCATTTTACTTTCTAAAATTCTAGAAGCAGGATTATGTGGCTGATCTAACTCTTACTTTACTATTTCTTGGTAGCTTTCCCAGGAGGAAACTGCAGCTCAAAGAGTTATTGATCATTTGTTTTCCTCTCTATTTTTTTTCACATGTCCTTGCTCAGTGGGAAATTTTTTTCCTGACCAAATGATGAGTCTAAGTTATCGCTCTTGCATCTAGAAGTCAAGGATCCTCCTATTCAACATTCTTCATACTTATCTCTTCCAGAAGAAAAGTACACAGGTATGCATCATGCTGGCTGTGCAGGATTTAAGTATAATATTGTTATTCTTCCTCACAGTCTTGCAGGAAAATTCTAGTGCCAGAGAAGTTTTGATTAGGCTTTTGAAAGTGTTTGGCTGTCTGGCCTATTATCAGCCCAAGATTCAGGAGATATCTAATGGGATTTAGCTAATCAGGTATGCATTTATACAACTGAGTTATCACCTCTTTATAGTTGCAAAAGAGAAATGGGAAATTCTGTAGTAAAATTAACCTTATCTCTCTAAAACAGGTATTTAAAAATCTTTTCATTGACCATGGAGATTTACAAGAAGGGGCAATAGAGGCTAATGAAGATATTGCCACAACTTTGCAATACAGATCCCAAACCTCCCATATTTTCTTAGTTTTGCCTTTTACAAGTTGCTTTTTCCCTGTATTTCCCCAGTAATTTGTAGCACCATTTTTTACTCAATGTGGGGTCTCTGTTCCTCTAAATTTTCAACTAAGAACACCATAATAAATACCTTCAGTACCTGTAGTCTGGCCATGCTTTGGGGAATAGTATATATTTTTGCTTATACCTACTCATTCTTTAATTTACTTTAACAAGGGTCCTATGTTCTTTACTGGTTTTGATGCTACAGGAAACCCTGGTTTGGTGGTAGATAAGTTTTGTGCATCCTCCTAGAGCAAAAGTCTCTTCTGTTGTCAGATTCCCTTGCGAGGGGTTGAATGATTTGGGATGTCGTCTTTGATTATCTTCTTCCTGTAGCTTTAATAGGGTGCAGCTTCAGGCATGGTTAATTCCCCAGGCCTTATCCTAAGACAAATGCCAAAATTATAATAGAACGGCTTCTTATGTCACTTTTCCTCATTTCTATTAAAATGCCATCCAAAAACATAAGCTTTTTCACCCTTGCCTCTCCCACTTAATTTTTCTCTATTATTTACCCTATGACTAAATTCTTCATTAATTCTGGGTACATTGTGTTTATACATTGTTTTGTTTCATGCTGCCGTCTGTCTCATTCTGCTGGGTGAAGCACTTGGGAGCAAGAGCTTCAATCAGAATCCACTGCTTAGAAAAAGGCTGTGTTGTTTTCCTTGGTTCAGCAGTAGTAGTCATTTTAGATGGCTAGTAGCAGTCATTCTAGAAAAATTACTGCTACTGCTGAACCCAGGACAGTTGTGCTGGTGCAATATTCAGCTAGTAAAATACATCATTCTACACAAGCTATACACATACCAGAGAAACAGAGGTGTAAACACTCTTCAGCAAAAAACAAGAATGTGTGTTGATGTGTCTGTTGCAGAAAGCTGAAAAAACCCTAGGTCTCTTGCCTATATTTCATGCAATTAACTAAAATAAGAATTTTTAAGAGCATTGCAAATGTGATTGAATAAGTTCAGGGTTCTAAATAAGCCTCCTTTTGTTACCGACTTCTAACGCTTAATAATTTTGTCAGGTTTTTGCATGACATGACAACTGTTCCCCCACCTTTACAGATGCTTCTCTATTTCTATGTTTGCACATGATTGCACTGCTGACCTTTAAACAGAACTGGATTACAGGAGTGCATTAATAACTTATGTAAAGATGTACTGTCATTCAGCTGTATGCTTTTCTAGTTTTTTAGGAAGCTTTATGCAATGAAATATGCGATGGATTAATATTGCTGATGACATAGTTTAAAGAATTCTCTCCTGCTTTCCATGCCCCGTCTCTTTTCTCTTATAAAAATGCAAAAAAGGAAAAGCTATTTGCTTGTTTGCTACCCTTGAGAGGAGAGAAGTTTTACTCAAAGCTGATTCCTTTGCAGTCAGAAGTCCAACTGCCTGGTCCAACCTGAGCTACATATGATCAACAACCCATGTGTAGGAAGAGATCCCTGTTCTCATGTCTCCAGAAGGAAGCCTTTGTCTTGGAGAAACAGAGGACTAAGCTTCATAAATGTGGGTTCCCTTCTTGACCCTGGAAGGTAGTGTAACCTCAGGGAAGACACCTCAGTTCTCAGGTTTTTTGCTTATAGGCCATTTACGCCATAAATCCTTTTAAATAGGTGGTAGTCCTTTATAGTGCTTGCATTGTGAATATTTGGATGATACTTCTGCAAGACTACTGGCAGTATGACATTTCAAATGACGGCTGAAAAGAGCACATATATTTCAATTTTATTTTCTCGTTAAAAACTCAAAAGACCCAAGGGCCAGTTAACTGTTGCTTTTGTTTGTTCTTTAGAGAGCATTCAGATTGATAACCGCCATACTCACATGTGCCATTATAGAAAACTAACATGACAGTTAATTAGCTTTGTGCACCTCTCAAAAGTTTTTCATCATTTAAAGCTATTTGTGCATTTCATGTTTTGCACGTGGAGCCTGGAGATATTTGCCTGAAGTGTTTAGGGAGTTGGAAGCTGAGAAAAAACTAAATTTGTAACCAATGTCAGCAAGTTTACTCTTCTTCATTGCTGTTTGAATGTAGCTGTAGAGAGGAAGAAAGAAATTAAGGATGCGATAAAGTATGCAGATGGGTTAGTGCAATGGGAGATTAGCACTGATAGCCTCCTGGTACTCAGAGTCTTCCTGAAGTCATTAGGGTGAGTGTTTCAAGGAAACTGGGCAGAATCAGAGGAAAATGCATGACTGTACCTTCTAAGAGAGAGAACTGAAACCTGCCTATCCCATAGCTTAAGCAATTTTAAGTAGTACAGGGGCTTTCATAAAAAGAAATAGAGTGGGACAGGGAAGAGAGAATATCAGGATCAAAAGAAGTAGTCTGGAGCAAAGAGACAGTATTTCAGGCACTAGCAGATTATATTTATAGCTGAATGAGCTTGTTTCGGTCGGGACAGATTCAGTTTTCTTCACAGTAGTTGATATGGGCTATGTTTTCGATTTGTGCTGAAAGGAGTATTGATCACACAGGGATGTTTCAGCTATTTCTGAGTAGAACTTAAATGAGACAAGGCTTTTTCTGCTCCTCACACCACCCCACCAGCAAGTGGGTTGGGGGTGCACAAGGAGTCAGGAGGACGCACAGCAGGGACAGCTGATCCCAACTGACCCAAGGGTTATCCCATGCCATAGGATGTCATGCTCAGTATATAAAGCTTGGGGAAAAGGAAAGAAAGGAGGATGCTGGGAGCGGTAACATTTGTCTTTCCAAGTCACCATTACACATGATATAGCCCTGCTGTCCTGGAGATGGCTGAATACCTGCCTGACCATGGGAAGTGGTGAATGAGTTCCTTGTTTAGTTTTGCTTGTGTGCATGAATTTTGCTTTTCTGTTTAACTGCCTTTATCTCAACCCATGAGCTTTCCCCCTTTTACCTTTCTGATTCTCTCCCCTACCCCACTGGGAGTAAGTGAGCAAGGGATTGTTTGGGACTTGGTTTCCAGCTGCAGTTAAACAACAACACTGAGTTACTGCAGTGAAAGAATACAGCACTGTCAGGGATTAGGAAATGTGCAAATCAGAACAGAAACAGGCAGCTCAAGGGACAAGATAGAGCTGCAGCTTAAAATGTGAATAGCCAAAGAAAAACCTTTCAGGGGGAGCATTTTTATAAGGCACTCATGGGCTGTCTTTACTGGTATATTAAGCAAGATCAGGGCACAGACCTAAGTAATGATGCATTCTTGCGTATACCCAGGTCTGTATATAAGGACAGAGAACATAACCTACATGCTTGGAATAATGATTGATATTTTTAATGGTGATCTGGAAAAGAATTAGACAATCGTTTCAAACAGAATTTCAAATATTAAAACCAGAAAAGACAAGTCATGTTTGTGGAAGAATTAGGATGATCTGATAAATCAAATACCACTATTTTAATCTATCTACCTGAACTGAAGGAAATCCTAGCTCTAGATGAAGATAGACAAGCCATCTTTGCAAAAAATGTAATTATGTTGTGGAAGGCAGACTGTGAAAAGGATGTATGTTGCTGGTATCTAAGAAACTAGTATGGTTTCCTTCTGTACTACTGTAACAATCAAGGCTCATGCATCTCTTGGAAATATGAACAGGATTTGACGCAAAGACATTTTATTGTAGGAATCACTAATACCAAAGGAAACTTTGCTGACCAAGCCCTTCAAAGAATAATTCTAATTTGACAAAATAATCCTTTTTTTCTCCTTTACACATTGCAGCGAAACTATTTTTTTGCAGAGCTATGTGGTGAATAATAGAAGTCAGAGTTATTCCACACACAGATTTCTCTCTTAAACTTTCCTTCAGTCAAACAGCAGGGGATTTTTCAATAAAACATGCAAGATTTAGTGTTGATGTTTGCACTGAGGTGACGAACAGAAAGAGTTCATCCTAGATATTCTGGCACATTGGTAGCTCTTGTTAAAATGATATGAGAAAATTGATACATTGGAATAAATATGAATTATTATCTTGTTGGAAAGCAATGCGTTTACAAGCACAGGATACAGAAAGATGTGTACTCCTTTTATTATATAAGGGGAGGATGCAGAAAAACCGGAATGGTTGTCACTTACTCAACCAAAAGAAAGCTGAAGCAAACAGAGAGGCCAACAAATAGTTAAACCATGTCTCTGTCACCAAATTCTTTTATAAGATTAAGAATATTTTGGGTACGTCTGCATTTTCCAACATATACTAGCAAGACGAGAGCATTTAGTTCTTATTATCTTTGCAAAAGATAGCCATCTCTGGCAGTGTTCACGGACAAGATGGATGGGGTTTTGAGCAACCTCGTCTAGTGGAAGGTGTCCCTGCCCATGGTAGAGGGTTGGAACTGGATGAGCTCTAAAGCTCCTTCCAACCCAAACCATTCTATGAGTCTTTGATTTTACCATTCTGTTTCTACCCCCACTGTGTAAAGAACATTTGCAGTGATGCGGTACTGAACCGATACTGTCATAGAACTGTTTTATTGCTAAATATTAGTGTTATCTGTAGTCCTCCTAGCTAATTACAGGAACTTGTAACCACAAATAGCATTGGGTCTTTTTTTGCTACGATGTCATTTATAAAATACTTTTGAATTTTCTTCCCTTCCAAACTTTGCTGTTTTGTGTCAGCCAACCTCCTGTATATGAGTATAGTTTCACTGAGCTTATTGGAATTCCATCAAGTCCTGTCATCAGAGAATTGGCTATGCATTTGGCTTTCATTCAGTCTGGATAGTCAGTCTGGCTTTCATTGACTCCAGCTCATTTGATGTAGGGCTTTGGCATTAGCAGATTAAGCATTTACACCTTGCCCTCTGGAAACCTCTCACTGCTTTCACAAAGCCTTAATTATCTGACTCCTAAACTGTGATAGGTACAGCATACAAAGCTTTGCATCTCTACAGATGTTATGAATTCAATAGAGTGAGATCAAATAATTCAGTATTTAAACAGATTTCATTAGTCAATTGCCCAATAAAGGTGTGGATTTACATTCATGCTGGAACATGGTCTATAAATGCAAAATTACCCTTACGCATATCAGATGAATGAAACCACTAAAGAAATATAAATGCAAAATTCTTTCTTCATAAGTTTAAGACCAGAGATCTTTGTGACCAAACAGAGAAAGAGAATGGATGAGACTGCATTTCAAAAAACTTTATAATAAGATAGATAATGCTAATGTTATCAAAAGATATTTCAATTAATTAGGGCAGCTTCCATACAGTAAACAGCCATTCAAAGGCGTCTCTTTACCAGTTGCACCAGATTAACAGCTCCTACACTAAGTGAAAACATAAAAACATAGCTCAAGACAAAGCAAACCACTCTCTACTTTTTTTGTGGTCTCCTTGAAATCAAAGCAAAGTTTTCTTTTGCTGCCACTTGCGTCTGAGCAGTAAAGTAGTTTTTTTTCTTTTTAACTGCATGCAATCTGTTCCTTTTATATGACCCTTCTTTGGAAACACCCATTTTATTAAATAAGTTGGAAGTTAATTGCAGTCATTATAATCTCCTTAGATTCTTTATAGTTTAATTTATGTTTGTGCGTGCAGCTGTTGGGATTGACTGAAAAAATACAAACCCACACAGCCTTACACAGCAGTGTCTTGATTAAGAACTGATGTCTCCTAAAGCAACAATAATGGATGAAAGTGGGGGCATCTACAGACAAAGGATCATATGCCTGAGATGCAAGCAATGCTCAGAAGGCACCAGAAAGGTTTCTAAAGTAATGAAGAAAGAGCTTTATTGTCAAGTAATTACTTAAGAGAGATGAAAACAAATTTATGCCACTGAAGCAACTCAGCCGCTTATAAGAGTAAGTAGGTGTAGCAGACATGCCATTCTTTCCTGTGCTTTTTAACAGGAAGGAGAAAAAAATAGACCTTTACACAGTGACAAATCACTATGAAGCATAGAAAAGATAAAAGAAAAAGCAGCAAGTGGCATATGTAGTGCAATTAGGAAGCGTTCGCACTGTGCAGACAGTAAGCCAAATTCTACCCTTAGTGACAGACATGAAACTCCTCTGGAGGGTAGCCAGCAGTAAATTTTTAATGCTTCCAACCTGTACCTCCTGTCTCAGTCTTCAGTACCACTGAGTCATGCTAACTTTTCCCAAAACATGGGTGTCTTCTGAATGAAAGCATTCTTGAGCCCTGCCTTCTGGAATCTGCTTTCTACTGTCTCCTTGTTATGCAGCACCCAATCTTTTACTGAGAAGCTCTCCAGATTTCTCTGCCTTTTCACCCCCTTGAGATGCCTAAACAGTAAATTCACACTAATAGCATGGGATTTAATAGTATTTTCTAGAATATCTCTAGGCCTCACCACTACTGAAATAAAAGTGAGGCAAGTAATTGATGGCCTTAAACAACTGTGGGTTGTCTTACATAAAGATCTGGATCAAAACACATGCTTGACTTTCCGTCTTTCCACAGTTGCTTTAAAGCCATTAATATTCTGGATCACATTTTCTTCTAATGTAAAGAGATGGGATCTCCTACAGCACTGTGAGAGACCTCATGGCAGAACATAGTTGTTTATGACTCTAGGTGTTCAGCCATCTCCAGGACAGGCTCTGTCACATCTGGTGCTGACTTGGGAAGACAAATGACACTAGGTAAAACATCCCCCTTTCCCCCTTCTTCTCCCAGCTTATATACTGAGCACTACATCCTATGGTATGAGATAACCCTTAGGTTAGTTGCGGTCAGCTGTCCTGGCTGTGTGTCCTCCTGACACCTTGTGCACCCCCAGCCCACTTGCTGGTGGGGTAGTGTGAGGAGCAGAAAACAGCTTGACTCTGTGTAAGTACTGCTCCGCAACAGCTAAAACATCCTTGTGTGATCAATACTCCTTCCAGCACAAATCCAAAACACAAACCCATACTAGCTACTGTGAAAAAAATTAACTCTATTCCAACCAAACCCATCATACTTTGAAAATCACTTTACATATCTATGTACTTCCTTAGGAGCATAAATAGTCTAGTCTGAGGCCACAAGGGAAAGGGAAAGACAAAGCAGTGAATTTAGATGTTTTGTATTTCCTGGCCAGATTAGCTCAGAACTGTGTTTTTTCATAGAAAGAACAAGCCTGTGCACCAGACTTGCTATTACTTAGACTCATAGAATCATAGAATCATAGAATAGTTAGTGTTAGAAAGGACCTTAAGACCACCCAGTTCCAACCCGCCTGCCATGGGCAGGGACACCTCATGCTAGACCATGTCACCCAAGGCTCAACCTGGCACTGAACACCTTCAGGGATGGAGCATTCACAACTTCCTTGGCAATCCATTCAGTGCCTCACTACCCTTACAGTAAAGAACTTCTTCCTTAGATCCAATCTGAACTTCCCCTGTTTAAGTTTGAACTCATTACCCCTTGTCCTGTCACTACAGTCCTTAATGAAGAGTCCCCCCACCAGCATCCTTATAAGCCCCCTTCAGATACTGGAAGGATGCTCTGAGGTCACCACACAGCTTCTCTTCTCCAGGCTGAACAGCACCAACTTTCTCAGCCTATCTTTATAGAGGAGGTGCTTCAGTCCTGTGATCATCCTTGTGGCCTCCTCTGGACTTGTTCCAACAGTTCCATGTTCTTTTTATGTTGAGGAACCCAGAACTGCACATAGTACTTCAAGTGAGGTCTCACAAGTGCTCACTTCTTTCTGCGTATATCACTTCTTGATTTTATCACTGTCCCTCAGGATTCATCTCATGCTCAAAGACTTTGTTTCCTGAAGTGATGTTCACTGATGCACTAGCACTTTCTTGTGATAACACTATTTCAAGCATTATTTTGGCCAAATCTCCCCAGCTTCTGCCACTTCTTTTATAGGCAATCTTTCAAAGGCATCTCTGTTGCTGTTTGTGATATCTGTCTCTCCTTCATACACTGATATTGTGTTTACGTCCTTGTGTTTCTCTCCCCTTTTCCACTTTCATATCATCTCAGAAATGCATATGTTCCAACTGTTAATCCTTGAGCATTTTCAGCCATAAAATCTGTGATAGAATTTTAAGATCTGAACACCATGTGCCTATATATCTACGCAAAAATGCTAAATACCTGACCGGAAATTCCTCTGTCATCAACCTTTTGGTGATATTGCAATATGTTGATATAGGATATTGCAATGCCCTTTTGCAATATTTACCCCTAAAAATACTTTGGCTTGTAGCTGTCAAAGTGCTCCGTATGTGTTTAATGAGCCTCCACATGTGAGCTTTAAGTCAAGGTGAAGAACCAAAGGATAGGAAGGAAAGGTAGGTCCATAAAGAGAGAGTTGATAAGCAGCCAACAAGTTACTTCTAATTAGCAGGAAGCGTACTACAGGGTGAAACTTTAAGTGCTCCATTAACATCAACATAGCCAATTCCACTTCCTACTCCATTCCTCAGTCTTTCCCTTCCTTATAGCCTGGTGTTGATTATGGGATCAGATGCTCAGTAATACTTGACTCCCATTAAAATCATAAATCGCTGAAAATACGAACCTCAAATGAGAATTCCTGAGTTTCTGCTCACCAGTAAACTTCACCCAATCCCATATACAGGAGAGCTTTGAAGATTGTGCAGACAACAGATGGATTTGCCAAGGCAATCCTGCCAAGTGCGGGTTATTATTTTGCCGGTTTGAATGCATGTATTCTCTTAAGGTTCTATAGGACTCTACAAAACCATAACAATATATGTTCTTTTTATGATTCGAGCTTTAATTAAACATTTCCAGCCCAATGAATGAATTCTGCATAATCTCTCTAGACAATTGAGCTCTGCATCCTCAATTGCTGTGCTATAGGTCAAGCAGATGATAAGAGTATTTGCTCTAATAGAAATAAAGAATTTATTCCTTGTTTTAAGCATTCAGGTCCTCTTCATAAGCAAGTGTAAAAATCTCCACAGTATTAAAGCAGTATAATTAGATAATTGTTGCATTCAAAACTATTTGCCTCAGATTAAATAAAATCCTAAATCATTTCCATTTCTGCACCTGTTAACTGGCAAGCTTTTTGTGTGTTTCATTTAAACATAATGCTAGGACCAATTCCGTATTTTCACCTCTGGGACTCCATTTGTTATGTACTGGTTCCTTAGAGACCTAAAGCAATTAAAAGTAAATTGAATTTATAGCTTAATCCTTCCCTGAGAACTACAGGACAAAAATTATTAGAGATTTCCAGAGGTTCTCTTTTTTTAGAACAATCCTGTTTACTGACTCCAACAAAACTTTTCCTACTTGCACCTGCAGTAAATTCACTCCTTGCAGCATAAATAAGTCATTATTTTCCTTTCTTATTGTCAACTTTGCATAAATCAGCCTACTGCTATTTCCCATTTAAATATTGACTTTGAAGGGTACAATGAAAGTCATTATGTTATGTGTATACATGCTCATTCTGTTCATGTTTAAGCTGGACCGTACCATGATCAATCGTAGCCTCCTAGAGATAAGAATATATACACTAAATGTTTAGATTTTAAAATGGGCAAATTTTTTCCTCTGTTGGTTTGTGGCAGTTGAAAATATAAAACCAATAAGAATGACATGAAATAACGAACTTTGTCTTCCTTTACAATCAATTCAGGATAAATAAGCAAATTAAGACACAATTCATCTGGCCTTATTTCGATGCCAACATCAAGATGAGATGAGCATGGAAACAGCCTGTCCAGGGAGGTGGTTAAGTTACCATCCTGGGAGGTGGTTAAGTTACCATCCTTGGAGGTGTTTAGTAGTTATACAGATATGGCACTTAAGGACATAGTTAAACGGTGGACTTGCAAGTGCCAGGTTAATGGTTGGACTCAGTGATCTTAAAGGTCTTATTCACTCTAAATAATTCTATGATTCTCTTCTATGAATCCCAACCCAGCAGAAATAGCTACTTCCCAGCCTGGTATCTCTAGATACAGTGCTTATGTCCTTTTGGCAAAAATTAACATAATTCATAAACTTTCAAACCACAGAAAATGGAAATGGAAAGGTTATTTTTCTTTTTCTTCTAAATGTAGCTTCCATGCAAGTGGGATATAAAAGCAAAGGGTGTAGAATGTCCTCATTACACAGTCTCTTGTTCAGAATTGAAGTAAAGATGTATTTATGTGTGACTGCCTCATTCCAAGAGGGTCCTACCCTCTTTAATAAACTAAATTATATGAATGTAGCCACTAAAAATGCTTTTTAAATTGCTCTAATAAAACAGTTACAGAACAGTTTATGCTGTTTGAGGTATTTTACCTATCCTTCAGAGAGAATTATTGAAATCATATAAAAATAAGTATAAGATGGAAGTTGATCACACTGAGTTATACATTAACATTTAAGCAATGCAGAAAAGTTATACAGAATATGAATAATATCTCTGAAAAACTGTATGCAGGATCATGTGATAAAGAATAAAACGTCCATGTTTTAACCATAACAGGAGCAAAATGAATCCTAGAAATAGCTTACATTCATTACTAGCTGAAGGGGATGAGACAATGAGAAGGCAAAAACATTCTTTTCATTGTGTGTTTGACACTTGGTGTATTTGGCAGGAGGGTGGATAAGGATTTAATGCAAATTCATGCAAAGGGAGTCATTATTTTTTTCCAGTGTTAGCTAAAGAAAACTCCAAAGTTATCTACCGATGTCGTTCACTGCAAAACTGCTTTTGCAGATAACTTGGAACTGTAATGCTAATTTTTTGAGGTGAATTGAAAGAAAATCAATTTTCTATATATTTTTAAAAGATCAGGCGGGATGATTTGGCAATTACAGGCTGACTGGCCTAAAACATTCTCTGAAAATAGAAGTCACTGGAACAGAAATCTTGTCTAGTCAACGTCTGTCTGCATAATATGTTAGAAAAATAAGTCATCAAGCAAACTTCACAGGGCCTTTGTAAACGTTATTGATGAAGATAATTGTAATGATAAAGTACATTTAGATTTCTCTGCTGGATTTAAGTAGCACATCCTTTTGTATGGTCACAATGTCATTAAACAGACAAAAGCAGATAAAAGGCTATTTATAGACTCATAGATTATTAATGATTAATAAAGAGGACATTGGATTGTATGTGCTCCTGTGTATGAGCTGGCAGAACATAGTGTAGGTTGTGATCATAATAACATACATGAATTTACTTCTTCATACAAAGCTTCACCTATTTCGCTATGGAAGAATACAGAGAATAGGTACACTAACATCACAGCGTGTAATCTCTGAACAGTGGATGGGTCTCCTGGGGATTTAAAAACCACAAAACTTAATTAGCTTATAAATTAAAATTATTTTTAGCCAGGTCTTTAAACAACTGTTTGCTGGTGTCAGACAATTTTTTCCTCAAAAGGAATCATAAATAACATCTCCAAGGATGATACATTTCCCAAATGTGTTAGTTGAATGGAGTTCTTTTTTCCACTTTCATTATTCACTACTGAATTTCTCCTTTGATAGGGGCTGAAATTTTGTCCCTTGCAACAAAACTCAAGGAAGCAGCTTTCTCTGTAAATGTCTGACCTCCCCCATTATTCTCAATGTACTGAATCTATTAGCAATGAAGGTGGATTCTTTCTTGATTTAAGCCCCTTTGGCATTTTCCTCTGCTGCTTAAAATCAGCAGTCTCCATGTTCTCTAAAACAAGTTGATTTCATTCCTGCCAGCTGCATTTAAAAGTAAAAGATAGCTTTTCTACATGCTGCTTCCCTTCATGCTCCTGGTCAAAATAATGGGTAATAGCTGCTGTTTGAACCAAACCAAAGCCTCAAAAGCCATTTACACTTGCTTGCTGTATGTATAAATAATAACACTCAATTTAAAGAAGGTCCTGTGTGAGCTTTTTACTAGTCACCAAGTCTATTGCTGATTGCTCTTGAAGTAGTGGGAAGTTGTATTTCTTGGAAAAAGTATAATAGATTCCTTTCCCACAAAATAGTCACAAGTATTTACATCAAAACATCAAGTAACTGCTGGAGTGCCTACATTTTTTCTACCCCAGTGTGGCCCTCATATCTCTCGCTTATGGCTGTCTTCCTCTGCACAATTTAGTTCTGTTTCCAAATCTTTATGCAAATTCTAACATAATTAATGTGGTGACTTGCTAATGCCATGAAAGCAGGAATTCTGTTTGCTGTCTGGTCTCTTTGTTCCTGATAGAGAAACTATTCCCATGTGTTGTGCAGTTACAACAGTCCCCTAAAAATCTGTGATGGATTTTTTTTACAGCTTCATAGAATCATAGCATCATTGAATAGTTAGGGTTCGAAAGGGCCTCAAGATCTTCCAGTTCCAACCCCCTGCCATCAGCAGGGACACCACACACTAGACTATGTCACCCAAGACTCTGTCCAACCTGGCCTTGAACACTGCCAAGGATGGAGAATCCATAATTTCTTTGGACAACCTGTTACAGTGCCTCACCACTCTCACAGGAAAGAACATCCTCATATCTAACCTGAACTTCCCCTGTTTCAGTTTTAACCTATTACCTCTTGTTCTATTGCTACAGTCCCTGTTGAAGAGTCCCTCTCCAGCAACGTTGTAGGTCCCCTTCAGATACTAGAAGCTGCTCTGAGGTCTCCATGCAGCCTTCTCTTCTCCAGGCTGAACAGCCCCAGCTTTCTCAGCCTATCTTCATACGGGAGGTGCTTCAATCCCTGATCAACAGCTCCATGTCCTTTATGGTTAGAAGCAAGAGTCTACACAAATCTCATTGGCAATGAATCTCAGATGGTTAAGCCAAGCCAGTTTCTATAGACAATATCTTGTCAAGTGTCACATACAGAACATCTCATTATTGCAGCTTTTAACTGTTGCCCAGACGACAGATTACTAATTTCGTGTTATCACCTGGTTGACTCCCACACATGCTGAGTCATTACAAAAGCTGTCCCATCCTAAAGCATGGGCATGTGCTGTCACTGTCTCCTCTACTGGAAATTCATCGATGAGAGAAAATGGGTAGATCACTGTCCTCCCAGAAAAGGGAAATTAATTTTCACCAATGGATTAAACAACAGATTCAGCTTTATTAAATTGAATTTTTTTCCAATTTTACTTTCACTTGTGCTTCCTTTTACATTAGATCCCACTTCCATATAAATAAATGATGTTATGTAAGATAAATTCATTTCTTCATGTCAGGATGTGGTAATAGCTGGTAGGGCATGTATCTCACCATCCTAGCCCCCAGCAAGTGATCAGCACAAATTTGGAAATGCTACCAGATTCAACCAAAAGCCCAGGCAACATCATGGAAATACAAGGTCAGGCCATGAAGTCAATCCACAGGTCAGAGTCCAGATCAACTGGGTCCATGGACAGGCATGGCCATGACTGTGAATGATCTGGACACAGGCATACCTACAACACACTTTTGTCAGGGACTGACAGGGATCAAACAGGGCTTCTGGGACCATTGTGCGAAGTGTGTGAGAGAAGGCCCTTAGTGAAGCTGATTAGGGACAGCAGGGACTTAGTACCCATTCGGATCTGGGTGATGAATCCTTTACCTATATATCCATCTTAACTACTTCCTTACTGCTTTATCTAAATGATGGAATTCCTCAAATGACAAATTTTATGAAACTCACCAGCATTTATAGTGAAGAAGAAATCCTTTACTGGAAGCATCAGGCCTTAACACTAACACATTTTGGCCCAATGTACTGTGCTTATTTAACCTGGAGAAGACATGGCTAGGGAACCTCACAGAAGCTGTCCAGCAACAAAGAGAAGGTTACCGAAAAGCAAAGGCACTGTGCTAAGTTCCAGGAGAAGAGAAATAATAGTCATAAATCAAAGTGGTTTGGTCCTAGTGGGATATGCGGAGAAGAATTCTTACTATAAGGATAATTAAGCACTGGAATGGTTGCATAACATCGTGTAGTCTCCATCCTTGGATATTTTCAAGTCCCAGTCAGACAAAGCCTTGAGCATCCTTTGAGTTAACTATTCGGTGAGCAGGGGGTTTGACAAGAGTCCTCCTGAGGTCCCTTAAAATCTGAGGGATACCACGGTCCTACACCATCCACATGGAAAAATGCTGTTGGTTTTTTGTTCTTTAGCTGCTTAAAATTCACCACTGAAACAGTTTTAACTTCACATTTCCTTGCTCCCTTCCCTTTATGCATAATCTCATACATCTGTTCCATACTAAATATAGAAGTTTAAGGAAAAGAAAAGAATGCGTACAGGGATTCAGAAAAAAGGCTCTTGAGGAAGCCAACACCTAGGTAGAAAATTCCTCCAGAATCAGACCTTACTCAATAGTAAGGCACTGTTTCAAGGCAGGCCATGTTTTTCTTTAACGGAGCCTAATCAGAACTAAACCCCAAACTATAGTTAATGGAATGCTTTGTAGTTTTTCTGCTTCATAGCATGTGAAATACCCCTACCTGTGCTTTCATGGGTATGAACTATTCACAACATTGTCTCAAAAATTTGCAAATTGCCCATTTTGGTGCTATCTACAGAGCTGAGAGGTGCCAGGAAAGAACAAAAATGATCTCTTCTAACAATGTATATTCTTTTGGCCATTATGCAACTTATCTATTAATTATGATGCATTTAAGCTGTGACTAAAATGAATTATCAATACAAATCATCACTCACTGCACAGTTCTGACTTCTGAATGGAGAGCCTCACAAATTTGTGAATGCAGGTAGGGAGTCTTGTCTTTGTCTTCTGGATTTCTTTCCGCTTATTATTCCATCATCTACGCTGAAAAATCTTTGCTCTAAAGGAAAAATCACATGCTAAATCCAAATATCTCTCTTCCCTCCTCTTATTGCTGTCTGTCCCTCACAATCTATTAGTCTGTTCTGGTTTATTTACATTGCAAATCATTTACAGAGTGAAAACAGTAAGGAAAATGAGCAGTCCTTGCCTGGAGGGCTTGACAGTGTTCCTATGAGTGATGCATGAGCAGGCAGGAGGTTTCTGAAGAGTGTATGGCATATCAAAGATTTCTTTTCTCTGCAGCAAGATAGCACTCATTATCAAAAGACGCATGAAACAAGGACAGCTTCACATTTGTGCTGTTAGGCAGATGAATCCAACCGGTTACTCTACTCATTCTTCAAGATAAAAGGAAAATATAATAATATAAAAATATGGTAATGTGTATTCTTTCATGAAGACCTGGCTATGGGTGTATGGCACATTTTACAAAGACTTTTATAGGTGCTTGTTCGGTTAGGTCACTATACAATTTCCCAAAATTAAGAAATGGCAAAATAGCATATGCAAGAACTCAGCAATAACTTTGTGCTAGAACTATGCTTGAATAGCTTCAGAATCCACATTTGATAAACCAGTGATGTAAGATTGAAATCATCATTGAGGAGGCTATGTGTCATTATATATTATTTATTTGTGGTCTTTACATAAGATAATAGGACCTTGTACTTTGAAATGCAATAGTGTTAACTGGATCTGAGATTTCTATGATCATAGCCCACAGTTCCACAGCTTTCCATGGGAATATCATAATGCATTTTATGCTGTTTACTTTAGAGAAAGCATCAGCTTTTTTTAACTTCCGATACCTTTGATACCATGATTTCTGAAAGATGCATTGCTATTCAGTGATACAATCTAAAGTCCAGCAGACACCTTTTCCTTCTTCTCCCTATACACCTCACCTTTTTGACTCATGTAGACAGTTTACAGATTAACATACAGCTTTTATGGCATGTTTAACTATTTTAATGTGCAGAATCAGGCCTTTTGCATATTTAAATATAAATCCATGCTTTATTTCTTATCAATCAGCTTAATGATCAAAACAAGAATTAATGACATTTTCTAGTTCACTCATTAAGCTCACCAAGGGCATTGCCACTCTCTACCTACCAAGTCTGGGAATTTCAGGTAGTCCCACTGAATTACGGAACAGAGCTGGAATCTACTTAGCTTCTAACATCAGTAAAGGCAGTTGTGGCCAATGAAATGCAATCGCACACAGACATCTACAAAGAATGAATTGATTTCTTCTTTGAAGTAATTCATAAAATTTCACCCAAAATCTTTCTTATCCAGAACTGGGGTACACAGTTACTGCTTCGCTCTGTTCTCCCCCCTTACCTTATTCAGTGTTACTTAACAAAGAAACACTTGGTATGGCAGCAATTGCTGCATGTCTCTGAATTCTGCAGATGTCAGTTTATGCATGTATGTATGCATCTAGCATGCATACATATAGCTAGCTATATGTATGCATACAAATATGCATACATACAAATAGCTAGCTAGCTAGCTATTTTGCTAGTGTGATCTTACTGGATCTTATAGAATCTGTCTAGGCATTTCAATTAAAAACGTAATATATTGTAATCACTACTGTTTATCTGACTAAGTAAGGATGTGAAAACAGACGAATGTTATTCATTTGATTGTTTTGGTATATTTACACACCTGAAAAAAATTATTTCAATTTATGTTATTAACTACTTGAGTAATAACCATTAATTTCTAGTATGATTGGGCATGTGCTTGGAGTATTTCTTTCTTTAAAGCTCTAACCCCTGGAAGCACTCAAATTCTGGAATAAAATCAGTAAAAACTTTTTATTGCTTTCATGGTCCAAGTGCAACACAGAAAACAAAACCATTACCCATGCTTTTTCTATACACACTATACACTTTATTGGAACATAGCACTGTAATTTGGCCAGTCCTATATCTGGAATTCATAAAAACATCTTAATTGGAAGTCTTTAGGTTCACTTGCTTTGGTATTGAAAATATGAGTAAGAAAGTCACAGGTGCTGTGACTTTCAAGAAAGAGCCAAGAACTGGCCTATCTGTTCACTTCAATGTCAGCAGGATGGTTCTTATTGATTTCAACAAAAGACAAATTAAATTAGTGATGACTGCTCCCCCAAAAAGCAATGTAGTGTCATCTTTTGTTTTGGTTTGGTTATTTCAGCAAAACAGCAAAGCTGATGGTACATTTTGGACTCTGCATACCAAATTTCACATATGAAGCACAGTTTACTGTGCTACAGTTCTAGTTTGCTGCTTTTTGTTTCTGGTCAAAAATATGCACTTCTAAATTAAATAACAAATAATTACAATTAAAGAAAATAGATTGAAGATATTTTATTGGAATGGTGAAAAAAACATGACAAACCAGAAAAGAATACTACATGCAGTAGATGTATTTACCGCCAGGTATGCAGTCTTGTATTAAACTCCCCAGATGCATTTTATGTAGGTGGCAATACAATGGAGCAGATTTGATGAAATGAAACTTTCTCAGAGAAGTGGGAGTGGAAGCTCTGATCTAATTCATTGAACAAAACAAAGACTTCTTTTCCAAATCAGATTTCTAAAATCTGATATGACAGGTAAAGTTCTTCTGAACTTGTTTTAGAAACAGCACCCATTTTCTTTGTCTGATAGGAAAAGTTCTGTGATTTACCAGCCAAGACTTTGCCACAATTTTAGACTGCATTTCTTGCCTTACCTGACAATACTATAATAAAACTATACTGATATGAAAGTCTAATGATAGATCTAGCGTATTTTTAGTTTCTGCTCATGGAAATGAAATACAAATTCTAGATGATGGCGCACAATATATTTAATGAAATCTATAAACACTCAGTGTTGATGGAGCAGTACTGGTTAGTTTGTCAAAGGACCTGAACAGGAATGTATGTTGCACTCAATATACAGACAGTAACACCAGGTTTTGCCATGTAAATTAACAGCAACAGCACAGAGCATCTATTGCAATAAAGAGAGAATCTTCTATTTTTGAAATTTCATGTCTCAAAAAAATCATGCTTCAGCTTTTTCATCAATAATTCTGTGGCAGCAAGCTAAAAGGAAATGCAAGGAAGGAGACAGGTACCTCAAGCATATTGTGTTTAGACAAAATGATCATAATATTCACTATGAAAAGATAATTTGTGGAATGTTGCTTTGCAGTCAAGCATTAATCATGAAAATATTAACAGAAATCTCAGAACTTGTGGGTAACAGCAGGAAAAAAAACCAAACCAACTACCAAAAACCCAGAATTTTGTTGGTTCAAGTGTATTTTCATTTATTCTAATGAACCAAAACCTCACCCACACAGTATAATTAACGGAGGATGGGGAGTGATGATAGAGTGAATCGAGCTCACTTGGTCGTGAGGACACTGGAAAATTACTTTGAGTGGCCAATATGAGACCAGGCCAGCAAATGGAAGGAGTGCTACCTAAACTTTTAGTTGTAAAGCTGAGCTTGCAAAATGAATTGTTAAAGACTAAAGGCAGTTTTTCAAGTATGATGTAAAAGCATAGCATCTGCTGTACTGAGAAGCTTAATTTTCAGACCCTGCTATAGCTTCATTTTATATTTTTTTATTGTTGGATTGGGGGTAACAGTGAGATTTCAAGAGCAGCATTTAAGAGAGCAGGAGGATTGCCCTATGTGATTTCCAAACTCAAGTATTTTGTGATTCTGTGATTTAACCTTTTAAACTTCATGATAGATTTTAAAACATGAATCTTACAATGACAAT
This sequence comes from Psittacus erithacus, assembly GCA_009867235.2. Lineage (NCBI taxonomy): Eukaryota > Metazoa > Chordata > Aves > Psittaciformes > Psittacidae > Psittacus > Psittacus erithacus. The sequence continues at coordinate 41,513 of WYDI02024147.1, forward strand.
CATGAACTTTACAATTATTTCAGCTATACTAATTCATAAATCTTTCTAAATATATAAGAATATTTGATTTTCACATTTCCAGGCTTTTCATCTAACAGTAAAGTTTTCCATAATCAATGCTTAACACAGTCACAGCTTGTCTTTCTTCCTATTCTATGTGCCTAAATGTAAATTTTGAATGCTGATTAAATTTCATTTTTTTCAAGTGAAGAAAATTTTTAATATATTGTTATTGTAGAGCAGTTTTCACATACTGTTATGAGAAGGGGGGAGAGTAAAATGTGCCACAATCCACAACTGTAAAATATCCATGAGTACTTTTGTAAGTGTTGCTCATGCTTTCATCTGTTTAAGTTCCGCTTTGGTAACTCATAATCCTGTAAAGGCACTTTACCTTGAAAAAAGGTTATCTGAAAACCTACACAAATAAAACATACGAGGAAAAGGGAGGAGGAAAGAGCGGAAGAGGTTTATTGAGAGAAGTGGAGCAATCTACAGGGAGTTAGTGTAAAGATGCTGTGGAAATTGAGGGTTGGGCACGCAATGCTCATGCTTCTGCTACATCTCATTTTCGTTTTGTTTTTAAAGATGACCTGTAGGTTATATGCATGGAAATAGAGTATCTATAGTAACATTGCAAAGAGATTCACTAACCAAACACACAATTCTACATCATGATTATGGAGTTAGCTATGACCATCTGTTTCAGATTCCTTCAAAATTGAGGAAGGAAAAAATATAATGAACAGAAAAGGGTATGCTGAGAAAAGGTGGGAGAGTCACAAGCATCATCTGTGACAGTTTCTGCTTTGGAAAAAATATGTGCTGGTTGATCAGAGTCTTCTATATAATGTTCAGTAGGAATCAGTTATTTATATGTTCAAAACTACAGAACAAAAGCCACATATTAAAATTGATTGTTTAGGCAGTTACACACTTCACACTTCTGAATTTAATCCCTCTAATGGCACTTATCTTCTGTGAGATGCTAAACTCTTCCTTGATTCAAGCCCAGTTTGGATGGAGTTTGGGTGACATAGTCTAGTGTGATGTGTCCCTACCCATGGCAGGGGGGTTGGAACTAGGTGACCTTAAGGTCCTTTCCAACCCAAAACATTCTATGATTCTGTGATTCTATGATTCTATGATCTCACCTCAGTTCCCTGAAAGCTAAAATAGGCAACTGTCCACTTATGCGACTTAATTCTGCGTCAGCTTTTGTGATCTCAGTTTCCTTGGGTTTTGTAAAATTGCACCAAAAGTAGAATTGGCTCAATATCTGTAAATGCACATAAAAAAGAAATGAGCACACATTGTAAATAGTGGAACAGGAGCAATTAGTACAGAAAATATTCTTTTTCCCCTTTCAGTTGTATCTTGATTCAAACAATACCTGATCAGTTTACAGATAAATATGGTATAGAAAATACATGTGCTGTTCAGCAAAATAGCTTATTCCTACAATATGTTATGCATTATATATTGTGCATTGCACCATCAAAAGTGCATCCTGTGTGTTAGAGGCCATAAACAGTACCATCAAGAGAAAGCAAATGCTCTACCAAAATTTTCCAGTTTGGTTTACTGAAGTAATACTGTGCCCTTTACTCTGTTCCTGATAGAATTGCTTTGCACCAGATTAAAAGCAAACCAACCTAATATTTCATCACTGTTCTTGTTGGACTGTCATGTACTTTTCCTCCCCCAAATTCCTTTTTCCTATAAAATGTGATTAGCAAAATAAATGTGTAAATAAAAGTTTTTCTATTTTTTTAAATTCTTAGTGTTGTCTCTATTCAAAACTTCTTCAGAGAGGAGGTTTTGATGGTGTACTTCCTCTTTGTTATTTATTTTTGTTTCATTTATTTGTTTGGGTTTCTTTTCCTTTAGAAAGCTTCCAGTAGAAGGAAAGAAGGAATCCACCAGCTAATTTCAAACTTCATTTTACTTTCAGACACACCTATGTGATCCATATGCATACTGATGAAAACAAAGTCAGACACCAGCTCTAAATCAATAGTGTTTTCTATTAAATGTGCTCTTCCTGTCCTCTTGCTCTGCTGTATGTATGAAACAAACTTCAAAACATGAGCTGAAGAGTTTTTGATTTCCAGCTACAGCATTTTATAATCTACTATTGCTAGTCTTATGGAAAGTCAAATGCATCATAACAGACATATTTATGTATATATGAATATATATATACATGCTCATGAACAAACTCAAATACCCTGTTCTCTCTGAGCATGTTTCTCTGTAAAACTCTGCTTGCTGTGAAAGATCTGTGTATAAAATTTAAATTCATATGATCTGTTTCAAACATATCTAATATGATGTCTTTTGTGGTTGCCATCTGTCATGCAACAACAAAAGTGGCTTTTTCCCCCCAACGGAAAGAAAAAACATGCATAATATCAACAAAGCTCTTTTAAAAATGTTAAAAGATCCACAGTAAACACATTCAATAGAAGTCTCAAAGGAGGTATGATTCTTCTCAAATCTCCATATAAAAAGGCTTTTAAAGTTTACCAACATTTGATTTGAATTATTTAGCTTAAGCTAAACTGATACATTATTCATGTTAAGCGAAGCACATAAATAATGCCAATTTTATCTCCAAAACTATTTTAAAAGCTCAGTTAAATGTAGCTCGCGACTTACAGCTGATGCTTTACCAAGCAAAACTGTGCAAGAAACTTCTGACCAGTTCAGCAGAAAATGAGTTGACAAGATATCATATGTGAAGGTGACTGCTAAATATATCCCCTGAACATTAAGTGCAGCCATCTCAAACATGCAGCCTTTGAGCACACATATCCAGAACTACATGCACTCTTCCATAAACAAGTTCTGTAGCCTGAAGTAATAGATGAGTTCCATGCTAGGACCTCAATGTCATTGAACCATTTGCAGCAGGTTTGGCAAGTTCCGGTCTTTGTCACCATGTTTTAGACAACTTAGAAGTATAACCATATTCATGAAAGCATGTAAGAGATACTGTTATCACTGGAGTACTAAACATGAATAGGATTGTGCAGCTTATTAACCAGGAAATAATTCTAAAGGCAGAAAATGAGACTACTTCATATTGACATGTAGTATGGAACAAGGAATTAATATCTATTTTGAGCCTTCAAGCCAAAATCTCAGAACTGGATACCGTTGCCATTTAAAACTAATCCAACTCTTATGTAGGGCAGCATTCAACTATGCTAGTAGTTGAATCAGTAGACATTGTCTACTTCAATTTCTTTATGTGTAAAATCAGGGAATATTACATCTGCAGTGCTGTTGTGAAGCAATAAAGTTACCACTAAATGATGCTGTTGCTATTTCTGTTTTAGCTGGTTTCCTACTGGCCAGATCAATCGATTTCATTTCTGCATTTTAGATAGTTTCCTCAGAATTACCTAGACAAAAGTCATAGTTGTTTCCTTAATTTACAGTCCCTAAAGACTCATCAATTGCCTTTTTAGCCTCTTCTCTCCTTTTGTCCCTATTTGATTACTAGCATTGACAGAGATGATAAGGAACTATCTAACTCATCTCTTCATTGCATAGAATACCATATTTTTACCCCCTTTTCTCACTCTGACAGAACATTAAGATGTGTCTGTTGCATCCCACTTTTTTTCCTTTTGTCTTCTTTCATGCTGTGGTGATGATTTGTGTGATATGGTTTCAATACCCTTTCCCCTTATCACCTGTGCTAAGCCAAACTTTTCTTTCACAAACCTTTATTGTTCCTCATGAAAGGCCCTATTCATCAACACACTGAAGTATGAAGTTAAACAGGTGTTTAATTACATATCTGACATAAAGGATGTTTGCCATTCCTCTATTGTGCTTCTGTAACTAGTTATACTTCCCAGTCCATTGATTTACTGAACCCTGTCATGATGGTCATGTAATTGCAATTTCTGTTCATGTATTTAATCTTTAAGTGCCCCAATCCATACAAAACAGAATTAATTCCAAACATTCACAAGAAATAGAAAACAATACAGAGCTTTTCCAAATTTTATATGAGATACATTGGCAAGTTCAATATAAACATAAACATGCAGTCTTGTACACACTTGTTTATCTGGACTCTGTTGCGTACTGGATAAACAGTTCAGTGTCTTGAAAGAAGGACTGTTCCTGTACTGTTGCCCAACCACAAGGATGAAGCAGCAGCACTGGGGTATGAAAGCCAGTATTTTCATAACTTCCGCTATAATTTTATATTTTCACAAGCTTGAGTAGCTCTGACCCAGATAATTCAGTGGTCAAAATAATCCTGGAATTCCAGGAATGTTTTCCAAGCATTAAGTCTAAACATATTGCAGCTTGCTTATCTATTTCTCTCTGCTTATGGAAAACGGGCTTATAAATATCAATAATTTGTTCCCCAGAAACTATTCTGTATTGGCCATTCTCACAAGAGACAGCTCTACCACATGGAGGCTGCATCCAGCATAATGCAGCAGGGACAAACAAAGCTTTTGGCAGATCATTTTTAAAGGACAACTGATCCTGTGAAGACCATGAGAACAATCTGGGGGCATTTTTGCTACAGAAGAGTCTTGGATGCTAAATTTAGGTTGTATGGACAAAGGTTTAAAAGCTGTCCTTCTTTGTCTCTTCTTTCTCCTTGTCTTTCTTTTTTCTTTCACTTTCATTCTTGCTTTCTCCTTTGCTTTTGGATTTGCTACCTCCTTTTAATCTCTTTTACTTCTTTCTCCTTCCTCCTTTCCTTCCTCCATTCCTTCCTTCCTTCCTTTCTTCCTTGCCTCCTCCTTTCCTTCCCTCCCTCCCTCCTTCCTTCCTTCCTTCCTCCATTCCTTCCTTCCTTCCTTTCTTCCTTGCCTCCTCCTTTCCTTCCCTCCCTCCCTCCTTCCTTCCTTCCTTCCTCCATTCCTTCCTTCCTTCCTTTCTTCCTTGCCTCCTCCTTTCCTTCCCTCCCTCCCTCCTTCCTTCCT
>WYDI02024149.1:7022-56810 GCA_009867235.2 Psittacus erithacus
AGAGAGGGAAAAGATGGAGAGCGAAACTGGGGGGGGGGGGGGGAAAGAGTAATTTTATTATTTGGCTGCTACCCCCTTCTCCAGGTCCAATCCCCACTGCTGCCGAGCAAAACTAATACGGGATTTATCAAGGGTGCCTGCCTCTTAAAACTCGTGTCCTGCTCTGCCTTCCTCTGAGTTTCTTTCATGTTTTCCCACTTGCTCCTACCCAAATATTAGTTATTTTTTCCTCCCTTTATTTTATTTTCATTCCCACAGAAGCAGGTAGGTAAGGGTTTGAGCTAGAGAGAGCTGTCACAGGATGACATTGTGCTGCTGCCAAGGAAAACAAAGGGGCAAGGCTGACTGGGAATTTAATTCTCTACTAGAAGCAGTGATACTGTTGGGGAAAATGGGTGCTTCAGAGGCACCCCCTTCCTTCTCAGGTGTGAAATGGAAACAGCAAACTAGAAGCTAAGTACAGGCTTAATACTAAAATGTAAGCAGACAATGTTCTTTGAAATCTAAGGATCTGAGTTTGCAGCTTTGCATTCAGTGCTGTTAGAAATGCCTCGATACACAAACACTGAGCTGCCAAAAAACAACCCAGTACCTGCTGAACTGGACCAGCAGGAGAGGTGGGGTGAGAAATCCCAAGGCTTCTCAGTGGCAGTAAATACCTATGTTTAGGTGGCTGACTTGAGCTTTAATTGCTTAACATTTTGTGTTGTCTGATTTTTCAAGTAATGAGGTTGATTAGAACCATGAAAGGTTTTAGGGTCAAGCGAATAAACCAAAAAGGAATTACTAATCTTATGCCATACCAGGGAGCTGATACAGTTTTTGATGGAGCTTCAGCTGTAGGTGTGCATCCGACAACTGTTGAGCAGGAAACACTGAAGACACCAGAAGAGTGAGTGGAAGTGTCTGCATCCAGCTTATTCATACCAGCCTCCCTTCTCCTGCCTCCCTTTCCCTCTCCTGAAGTTGAAATTAAGCCATTTTGCTTGATACTACATAGAATTAAGCACCTGTGTAAGGACAGGGCAACTGCAGAACAGTAAAGTTTGGCTGTAGGGAAAAAGTTCTTAAAAATCCGTATAATGAGTTGCGACTGTGAGACCAAAACCAGTACCCAGCTCCCCCGAGTCTTCTGGAGCTGTTGTGGGTTAGGGACAGGGTTTTATACAGCCCTGGCAGAGGACTGCAGATCAATATTTTAGTTCAATCTTTGTATGTTTGTTTTTCCCCAAAGTGTTGTTGCTGTGGACACGTACACTTTAAAAGTTACCTGGCAGAACAGCGTCAGGCCCTGCCAGATGGGCAAGAAAAAAACTATGAGCAATGCAGTAATTTTAGTATTTATGATGAAGATGATTTGCGGAGACCTGCAAATCAAACCTAATGGATTCCTTGTAAAACACGTAGAGGGCTGACAATAAAAGAGATTTGCACAGATCCCAGTCCTGATGCCTTGTAAACTAGTAAAAGCAGATAAGACTCAATTTTTAAGGCAGAATTAATGATACAGCAGAGTCTAAACACAAAAGCTTCTGGTTAGAGCAAGTACGAGCAGGCAGCAGCCAGCAGTATTATATTCCCCTCAGCTGTCATCTAGGCCAGCTAGATGAAAGGGAGGTTTATTAGTGCTTAAATATTAGTGTGTAGTGTTTCAGAATCATTGCAGGGATGTTTAGTTATAATGAAGGACAGGTAGTTCTTCAGAAAGAGCTTCCTTTTATTTCTATAATGTCACATACAAAGTTTTCAACGGCAGCTATAAACACAGGGCAGTCAGCTCCAGAACAGAGCAGAGAAGGAGCTGTTGTTTCTGGATACGCGTCACTCCCAGAAAACCCTGTCCCATGTCAGGGACAGAGAGGAGGATGCAATGGTGCTTTAGTTACACCACCTGAGCAAATACTTTATGAAGTATTTAGTGAGAGAAAGTTGATGCTTCTGTTACAAAAAAAAGATTCTGTTTTTAACAACACTAAATGACTTTTCTGTAAACTTATTTGGTTTGGGTTTTTTGGGGTTGTCTGGGTTTTCTTGCTTGGTTGGTTTTTGTTTCATGTATATACATATATACATATACACATATACATACATATATATATTTCACTTTTATTTTCCTTGGTTTCTGCTGGGTGGCTCTGACTGTCATGCATCAGGTGCTACTTTGCTATGTTTCAGCTGCAAACTGATAAGTGGCTGCCTGAAAACCAGGAAACTTACTTTGTATTTTTTAAAAAGCAGAGAAATATTTCACAGCTGATAAAAACTTAAAAACTTATTTTTACAAAATCTGACCTTTGGCCTGAGGGACTCGTGAGTCCCCATCCATGGGGTCAGAGCCAGAACAATAAAGTGGCTGCATAAAACACTGTTTGCAGACTTTTTATTTTTGGTGATAAAGATTTGCCAAGAGTCATATAGGAAGTAGATGAATGCAGTTTGCTGCCTGTGCTCCCCTACCCCATGCTTTGCAAAGGGATTGACCATGGCATATTTCGTGGCATTTGCTGCCAGATCTTAGCACAGCAAGTGAGTTTTCAGGGGAAGGGTAGCTTGAAACATCTACTGGGAGAGCTTCTATCCCCAGCTTCAGCACTTGGCTTTCCTCCCAAAACTGCAAGTAACAGCAACAGAAATTAGTCACAACTGTGGTGATCATTGGTGCGATGATGGCTTGCTTGAGCACAATGACAATTGAGTTTGGATATGTAAATGCAAATACTTACAATGGGATAGACATCCGCTGGAAACAAACCTGCCAAGTCTAGAAGCCATAGAAACTTTGTGCGTACTCTTGTTTTCCATGTAAAGGCCCAGATCTCTACCACTGTCTGAAAACCTTTGAGTCATAGAAATTGGTAAGGACCACATTCAGGTGGTTCTGAAGGCTTCATTTCCAAAGCGGGTGAATGCAGTAATTTCCAGACCTTTGCCACTGAGGTCTCAACACATCCATGCTGTCTGTGCACATCTGCTCTGGGAACATCTTAAGCAGTTACTGCAGGGAAGCCTTTGGTGCCCCTGAGCAGTAGTCTACAGAATACCTGTAAGCCTGGCATGTGCTGCCTCCCCTGGCTCTCCATCCCTCAATGTCTTTCCTAAAATGACTGCTGTGACCACGATCCCCTGAGGTGCCTGCAGCCCAGCCAATCTTCAAGCGTAGTTAGGTTGGAGGGATCTCTGTTTTGGAGAGTGCTTTCTGGCTAGGCTTAAGCCCACACTTGCCAGCTCACAGACAGCACAGCCCTCCTGGCTGCCTGCTTCTGTTGTCCTTGAGACCACGTCTGTAAGCAGGGCATGCACCCCTTTTTCTTTCCCACTGAGTACCTTTGTGAGGTTTAGCTGTGTTCAGTTTTGAAGCAGGCTGACTTTCCAAAGCTTCAGGTTCTCCCTTTTTGTGGTTTTGTCATTCCCTAGGCTCTCCAGCACAGTCCTTTTGCCCTTTCCGGATATGGAAATGTATATCCCCCCTATTTCATGTCTTTCATTACTTCTGCCAGGATATGAGCTTTTCCTGTGTGAGACACAGAGATGGATAGTCTGATATATGAGAAGATTTTCTCCATGATATTCTCAGTCAATTGTCATGCCAAGTTTTTAGGGCTGTCAGTTTTCAGCAGATGCCCAGAATTTCACATACATTGCTTCAGAACCCACAGTGCATGCTTATATGTATCATGATACTCCTCTACATTCTTATTCATTCATGAAGTGCCATGGAAATGACTTCCTGATCACCTTTAATGGATAATACATCATTTTGTGCCGAGCTGTGGCGTTAATCAGATGATGCATCTTGGTCTGGACTTGATGTCACTTGGCTGACACTAGCAGGTCAAGCATCATTTTGTATAACTTAATTGAGGAGTATGACACCAACACTTTCACTAGGTTTTATTTATTAAGACTAATTTATTGCTGCTATAGGTCCTTGTACACTATAAGGCTGATAACCCAAATCCTTCTCAACAATATACATCTGGCTGCATTTGTGTTTCTATCCCAATTCCTTTTCTTTTACGAAACCCTTAGTGTGAATAGGCTCAGTCCTGGTTTCTTGAATAATGTTCTGGAACTTAATTTTCACCCCCTACACTTTCACTAAAATAGGACCATAAAACCTTTGGCCATGCTTTAACAGATCCTGAAGATCAATGGTAAATCCTCAGTAGCTTAGTTACATGCTTCCCTCATCTCCAGTCTTGTGGGCTTTCCAGGTGCAGCTTTTCAAGCAGATATATTAGCTAAAGCAAAGAGACTGATTTTGTGTTTCAAACCCCAGATATTCTTTACTGTGACTCACATTCTTTACTGGAGCACATGAGTGCAGCTGTAGGCAAAATCATGCCTGCATCCATTTCATCAGCACTCTCTTGTGTCTGTTGGATGCTCCAAGGTTTCTCAGGGTGCTCTAAGATGTCCAAGATTTCCATCCCAGGCTAGGATCACAGGCTCCATCTCTCCTAGTAAATTAAACAGTTCCACAGAGTGCTCTCAGGAGCTGGAGCTCAATTATCTATCTAGTCAAATTGTTACAACCATTCCTGGCATGGTTTGGCTTCAAATAGCTAGCTATCTCCTGAACATTTCCCAGGCATGGTTAGGGGATTCTATAGGCCGAAGGCCAATCCCAGCAGGCAATATATATTCAGCCATACTTCTGGAAAGCAAGAATTCAATAATGCGGACACATGCCAATCTGTGCCAGTTAGCTTCTGAGCTAGATAATGGTCACAGGCACATTTTTTATAGATGTAGAGTTTTCCTCTCTTAAACCAGGTTTTGCCTCTGTTGCCATCTCTTCCTGTCTTTCTCTCCAGATTACCAGAATACATATCCTTTGCGAAGTGAGACATTTATCAGAATTACTAACTGATCAAGTCACCCATTAGTGGATTTGTTTCCATAACTCTAAGAATTCCTTTTCTTAGCTTCACCCAGTTGTGTAAGACTGTATAGAATGTCTATTTCTACTTTTATGCCACGTGCAAGAAATCCTTCTTCCATCTTCCACAGGGTTTTACATCAACATGGAGCAAAAGATGTCCAAGGCAGTGAGCCCTCGTATTCCACAGGGACTTTTTCAGTTCATAGAGATGACACATAGACATAAAGTAATCCCCAGTATCAGAATTCATCTGATGTCCAGAGACAGACCTTCCTCACCAATCATGACATCTCCACCAAGAAAAATTGTACTACCTCTCTTGCTTTTCCACTCAAAAATTTGTAAGCAGCTGGGGCAAGCACGGGATTTGGCCTTCTGCCTTTTAAGGGTCATGTAACTCATGGGGGATAAGTGGTTCCAGTCACAAGCTGAATGTGAATCTTAGGCATTTCCCTTGAGACCAGTCCCCTCTTACCTGCTGAGACCACACAAACTGCATTTATTGCCACTTGCTTCACTTGTTTCAGAATATCTCAACTGATCAAGGCAAAACTGTGTTCCAAAGAGAAAACTTTAATTTACCCTTTTTACTCCATTTCCTCAAAAAGTTTCAGTGTTGGGTTTGTTGGGTTTTTTTTTTCTCCTACTAGTGCATTTCATGAGTCTGGCAGCACTTCATCATGCTTCTTTGCAGTGACTTTGTGTCCAGGGTTTCTGCCTTAGACCCTGCCTATAGGCAAAGCCAGCACCAGCTAAATACCTTGAGTTAGATCAGCATTGATTGTTTCTTCACTTCTACCCATGTGGATTTTACTGAGACCTTTGTTGTTAACTCTGTTCCCAGTGATAACAGAAGGACAGTCCTCCTATAAATCGAATATTCATATTCATATTGTGAGGGGAGTGGGACAGGCCTCTTTACCTAGCCTGCCTCCATAAAGATTATAGCATGTCTCACATCTTGCTGGGCCCCAGTCAGCAGCTGACACTTTCTTCGGGTTTGTCAGGTTCTGTCACTTGAACATCTCCTGCTCATTCCGTCACCTGGCCATGGGCTCCATCCATCTCTCCCCATGCACAGCCCTCTTCCTCCAGCTGCAGCATCTTCTATTCCAGCCTTACACTGCTGTGGTTGTCTCACCTTGCCATTGCATCTGCCTGACCATCTGTTGAATCATGTGCAATATAAATAACAGCTAGTGACAAATAATAGCTACAGATACTCTCCTGTGGTAGTCTGGTGGCCTTACTGGACATCCACAACTTCATAACATGTTCTTATTTTACTTTGCAGGTCACAATTATATGGCAATATTAAAGAGGTTTGTAATGTTAAAGTGATTTAGAGTCCTAGGCCTAATTTATATATAATTTCTATATTTTTCTTCAAAGTGTTCATTATTATTCTAATCTCTTTGTTCCCAACTGTGATACTCTTCTGTGACTGGAGAGACCGAAATATAGGCCCTCATTCTATGCTTCAACACAACATTAAAGATACCACACTAGTTGCAGTAGGTAAGGGAAAATCAGCTTTTAAAACCAGCCCTCCACATTCACTAATTTACACCAGGAAAGTACTGAGAAGAAGTGAGAACAGTAAATTTCTCTACAATCCCTTCAGCAGTACTTCGTCCTTTTCTTTATAGAGAAGCAAATGGTTTTGATCTAGATTATAGGCAGGTCTTTGTCTTCATTGAGACCTTTAACCCATCCTTGGACATGGACTCAGTCACTGGGGTGCTGAAAACATGTTGTAGGTGATGTAGCAGTCAGGTGCTTTATCCAATACAGTCACAGGCAGATTTGCTTAGAGGCCAGTAGCAGAGCTGCAGCCCTGCAACAGCAATTTGTCCTCAATCTCACATCTTTCTGGCTACATCTGAATGCTGAAAATGAATTGCTCTAAACATAGCTTTGGAGCTAATTGATGGCACAAATGCATGCCAAAGTAATCTTTGAACAGTTGTAATGATCCTAATGGTGAGCATAGCGGAGTGGTATTAGAAAAGCTTTGTTTTTCACTTTCATTCCTGAATTGGTTCAGGGATGTTCACAAAACCACTACATTTGACAAAGTGCTTGTTTTATTCCCCAGCTGCCTTGAACAGACAAGCCCATGACAGGTTTTCAGTACAGATGGATTTGTTTGAGGAAAATATGCCTAGCAAGCAGGCTCACTTTTTAAGCAAAGTTATTTCAGTTTATCATGCTCTGCTCTCAAGGCATGCAAGCTTCTCCAGAAAGGGGAGCTCCTGGACTTAGCTCAGGGGAAAGATGAAAACAAGTGCCAGTGCTTTTCTGCTGTCTAAAGGGAATTTCCAGCTTCTTTTTTTTCCTGTTGAGGATGGTCTTGCACTCACTGGCTGAGGGTGCTTATTTCTTCAGGTTGAAGATGAGCAGGGGTTTCCTAAAAGCCACATTTTATTCATGCCCTGCCCTGGCTGTAGGGCTGCCTGTGGGGATGCTGTCTGCCTCTCCTCTGCTCAGCTTACTCCTGTGCAGACCCTGCAGCCCACATGCACTGGGGACCGCAGTACCCGACCATAAAGACATGCTTGATATACTGTACAACCAAAGCTGCCTGGCCACAGCTGCAAGTGAGCCTCCCAGGGGCCCTGCACCCTCTGCACATCTGTGCTGGAAGTTGGGGTACCTGTGCAGCAGCCTGTAGTCAGCAGTCTGGGGGTGTACATGAGCAAGACACCTCTAATTGCATTGTTGACACCAATTTGATCTTTGGCAGGGCTTTACAGATATACACACAGGGTTTGAAGTTATAAGTGATTTGCTACCCAGTTTATCTGGTCAACTGGAACTTGGAGAGGTACAGAAACTGTTGATGTGGACCAAAATATCAGTACCAGCAGATCTGCAAGTCGGTGGTACTGATCTGGAAAGGGGGAAAAACACCCCTTAAGATGCTCATATTCTCTCGCTTCCACGCCCTCCTCAACGCAGTGCAGATACACTGAGTTTCCCTTCCCCCTTTTCCCTAGGCTACTAAGCCAGTTCCATGTGTTTTCAGCATGACTGTGGACACCACTTGTTTGTTTCTGATGGGGATTTTCAGGAAAAAAAAATTAAAATACTAGGTTGGGTTAAAAGTGGTTAAATCCCGCAGGACCTCAGTAGTGTTTTAAAACATATGTGAAGGGGAGGAACCATTTTTCACACATCCTAAAGAATATAGCTGACATATGGACCATTCAAAGGAAATTTTGTTCAGGCTGTTGGCCACGCATGAATGGTCTGGCTTATACAGTGGGGACCCAAATGATGACAGGGATCTTCTTCCAGGAGCTGGGTTTTCTAGGTAGCGGGAACAGGTCCTGTAGATGCTAACCATGCTGCAGGCTCTTGGAGACAGACCCAGGAGGCAGCTGGAGGGGCAGGGGTAGGCTGAGGTTGCACAGTAACGCTGGGGCAGGCTCAGGGTGGTGAGAACACGGACAGCGGCAGTATCCCAGCAAATCCTGCCCCATGTGCTCCCACTTTTGCTCCTCTCCATCATAAGCTTTCTCCTGGCCACATTCACTGGTGCTTGCTGCCCCAGACGCTGCTTTACTGTAACTGGGCTCCCTCGCAATGCTGCAGGTAGATTTAGCACCTCAATCATCTTCCCACTAAATACTTCCAAGACCCCAGAGAAACACCTCATAAATCTTTTTATCCCCCTGGAAAAAAAACCCAACAAAAAAACAAACCCACAAAACCAACAACAAACCACAAGGAAGTACAGGGAAATAAACCCTTAAATCGAATTTCTTGCTTTAAAAGTGTTTTACATATATCACCACCAACCAGCATGTAAATTTTAGTCAGCTACTGGACTAGTCTTTTAAAGAAGTTGAAAAATGGCCCTGCATCCTCAAAGGACACACCTGTTATCTGAAACAGTTTTTAACCAGCTTGTTAAGCAGCTTTGACAGATCAAAGACCCCAGACAATGGGCACAAACTTTAACAATAGTTTAGCCTTGAGCAAAAGCTTCTGTCAAAGCAAGGCTTGTGCCAGTAGTATTATGGCCTGCAATTGAAAATAAATTTTACTTGAATAACTACCTCAGCCTGATCAGAGGCACTGCCGCCAGGGAGACAAAAGCAGTTGGGGATAAGTTATTGACTCCACTGACAGCATGAATGAAGTTCATTATGCCAGCCCACTCTTGGTAAATGTGTCAGGTTTTAAACTGAATTAGGTGGCAGGTGCATGGACCATTTTCCTGCCCCCCTTGAGACAGTAGAGGGCCAGCCATCACCTGATTCTACAGACAAATGTTTAGATTTGGTTTTCATATCACACGGGCACAAGTGGCAGCATATTTAAATCATAAATAAGGCTTCCTGTGAGACCCCATCTAGCCCTTTCTCTCGGTCTGCTGTCGCTGCCTGGTCATGCTCTGGCCATGTCGCTTACTGCACACTGGAGGTGTGTTTGCCTCTCCTCCACAGCACTGCTACAGCCCCCTTTCTGGTCCTTCTTCTTATCTGCCATAGGAGCGTGCAGGATTTGGGCTTCCAAAGGCTACCTCCAGGGTCCAGGTCCAGCTCCAGCCAGAGGGAAGGTCAAACCCTCCTGCCCCTATGCAGGTGACACTGTACAGTTGCATGTTTCTGGCTTCAGTAGGATCTGGAGCAAGCCTACCCATAGCCAACATTATGTCACATATATATACGTGTGCGTGTGTGTGTGTGTGAAGAGATTGAATCCAGACACCCTCCAGAAAGGCTTTCTATAGTAAAACAGTAGTTACGACTTGGAAGCTTCTGAAGACAAAATCACTGCAGTTTCAGAGAACTCCAGGAAGGGTGAGAAAGAAGTGATGTGAAATGCACACATATATCTACGTGTGTATGTGTGCATACAAAAAATACATATAAAATTACAGATGCATCTACACATGTACCAGTGTTTAAAAAAATCACTAGAAATCAAAGAAATGAGTTGATAATCTGTCATGACAGTCTGATATTCCTCTGCTTGAAGATTGAACTGCAATTCTAAGGTGTATCATTTATTTTTCCTCTGCATATTTTGCTCAAAAACATTTTGGTTTATAGTCTGCCAGGGCCTAGAAGGATAATGCAAGATCAGCTGAACTTCAGATACTTTGAATGCCAGCTCTCATTACTTAATCATGAGACACAGGACTATTAAGACTCTTAAAAATGAAAGCCTCATTCTCTGACCAGGGAGGGAAGAGTTGGCGTATGCCTTTGGCTGCATGCCTTATTTACATTAATGAGCAAGATTCCTCTCTCCTGTGAGGGGGGCTAAATATTTCTTCTGAAACTTTTGGGATGTGCTGCAGTGTTGGTTACTTTTGTGCTTGGACAGCATTTTAGACATATTTGGGTGCATTTTTGCACTTCAGTCACTTAAATCACCTGTTTTTTCACAAATGCCTTTGTAAGCCCGAAAATGTCTTTTTTTTCCACCCTCCTTACTGATGGTAAAGGCTTTGTGGTTGTCTGCTTAATAGCCTCTGAACCAGCCACCAGAACTTTAATAAGAAACATTTATGCCCTTTCTCCAAGGAATCCAAAAGGCTGAACTAACACTAGCTAGTCCTTGCAAGACTGAAAAATCTCCCTGAAGAAAAACATTTTTACCATTCCTCAAAACTGAAAGCCAGTTCAAAAAGGAAGGGATAAGACTTGTTCAATGTCACAAGCAAGTCAGTGGCAGATTCGCACTCCAGTAGGTGCTTTAACCATCAGATAGTGCTTCACCCCCTTAACACGCCACTGGTGAAGACACAGTTGGCTCAGCTCATGGTTGTATTTAGTACACCTGTTAATACAGATGTATCAAACCCTTTCTTTTTCTGGTTCTGGTACAAGTAGGCCCAGAAAGTCTCACCCATAGACGCACATGAGGAGAAAATGTTTCTTTCCCCCTTACACAAATCCGGAAAAACAAAGTAAGCTTATTCTTTGGGGCTATCTAAAGACTGCTGTGTGTCAACACACAAAATCATTTCTCACAGTGGTATCACTTGCTGGATATGTTCCTTCCCTCCAACTACAGCAGATGGTGTTTCATAGTTGGTCACAAATGGCTGTCAGCGAGCGTTTGTCTGCCTGCCAGTAGCCTGTAGTTTGGGGACTCCCTTGGAGAGTGTACCAGCACTGACTCTGCTGATAGCAGCATCTGAGAAAATGATCTGTCCTTTCTTGTCAGGCACAAAATTAGCCATCTCACTTTCAAACTGTTGACAAGGGGGTTATGAAAGAAATAAGGGCTGTGCTGGCCCAGATGATGTTTCTTCAGCTCTGGTTTGAGGCAGCTAGCGCTTAAGCTGCCTTTACTGCAGACACTATTGACCTCTGGTGAAAGATGGAGATACGAGTGCAGCCCCCTCCTGGTGTCAGGATTTTGCCTGGCATTTCTATCGCTGCCTTTCCCAAGCTCAGTTTCGATTTCTCTTGCCCAGTGTTAGCAAGGAGGAGAAGATGACCTTTAGTGACATTGTCCTGTAGCAGGAAAAAGCCTTTGGCAAGATAAAGGTCCCAACCATCAGGCAAGTTTGCTGCTGGCTTCATATGCATGGGAGGAGGTCAGCCAGCCAACCCAGCATCAACTATGACTGCAACCTTGCCCCAGCAGCAGGGAACAGGAAGGACTGGAGAAATGGGAGACAACAGTGATTGTATCTCCCAGTCAGTACTGGGAGACCAACTACTTCTGTGCCCATCACTTGAACCAGGAAACAGTTTTGGAAGCTTTGCAGCAGCTTGTAATGACAGCCATTACCTTGCTGGTGCACACCCACATTTCAGGGACACACAGCTACAACACTAAATGATTTATTTCAGCAGAAATCTTAAAGATGAGTCCAAGAAGCAGAGCCAAAAGCTCCCCATAGCAGCTACCTCAGCTATCTCATTCTGCCTCTAGAGCAATTTCTGTTGAAAACCCCAAGTAGGATCTGGGCTGATAAGCTCAGCTGGCCTCAATTTCCACCTGACTTAGCTAGGTCAGGGGTCCCCTTGAGGTACATCATCCGCCTGGCAGAGGTGATGCGTGCTACCCATGATCTGGTGGCACTGCCATCAAAGGGATTTCGAGGCAGGGTGCATACCCAGCTCTCCGGCTTTCACATATGTTAGAGAGCTGATGTATGTGTCAATCCTATGCACTAAAAATCAGGCACTGGCCAGGGGAAAAGCCTGTGTTGGTGCCAGTTACTATAGATAGTAATTGTCCTGCTCCAGTTCTGACCTGCTAGAAGAGGTTTAGAGAAAAACTGGTTTCAGAATTTCCCTTTCACAAAGGGTTTCTAACATCATTTAATTCCTTTCCATCCCAAATATACCATCTGTGAGGAAAATGTAGACTAAACTAAAATTTAAGTCCCGCAAAAGAGACATTTTAACTGCTCTTGAAAATATCAGAATGATCCATCTGAAACAGAATACCCTAAAAAAGACTGGATAGCTTAGCTTCAATTTCCTTAATTTATTTTTTTTTGCTACTGAACTTGTGTTAAAAATAGAAGGTGTTAAATAATGAAGCAGTTAAAGGTCGAAACAAAGATTTTATAATTTGTTGAAATAAAACCTTCCAGTCACTTAAAAATGAAATATTGCAGTAATTGGATTTCATGATGGTTGGTACCTCCCCACAAATCCACTTCTTCCAGTGTAAATTTTGTTTTCCAATGGACTTTTTGAGCTACTTCCTGAAATATTCATAAACAAATCCAAATTCACACAATAACTACACAGCACCAATGACAACCACCACACAGAAGGGAAATGATGCAAAAATTTTACTTAGCTGGAATCAGGCTTGTAATGAAATTTCAACTGCTTCAGCAGAAGAGATTTTTAAAGACTACTGAAGGTGGAGTGTACAAGCAAAGCTGGAAATCAGGTCTCTAATAATGGTCCTGTTGCATAAAGTTATAAAACTATATATAACTTTATATAACTATATAGCAATCTTCCATTTCCTCTGAGTTTCAGCACTGGATTTTTATTCTGGTTTTTCATATATGAATAAGTCTGTTTCCATTCTTCTCCTTTGGCTACACATTTTTTTCTGAGAAAAACAGAATTTACCTGAGGTAGTGCCATCTGCCTGAGAATGCAATGGAACTGCAGCTCAGGTGCCCAGTGAGAATTATGGAAATGCCTGTTTCTCTACAGATCAGAACCAGTACAAAAGGGGAATGGTGACTAGACTGAGCTTGATCCGTGGTAGGTGCCTTGTGCCCTGGCTTGCATTTAGCAATGCGTTTGAGCATGCAGTCTGAGTAGGACAACACAAACATCAGAGGTTAAACACATGTATAAATATTCTCACCGCATTTCAGTTAGGAAACTTTCCAGGATCTGGCTAAGCACAGTTCACTGTCTCCTTACACTGGTATGCCTAAACCCAGCTCAACTTACTGTACTACCTGCTAGGCCTTTTAGTCTGGTGTTTGATTTGTCCTGATATTTTATTGTGTTTTTATATGTATTAGTCATATGAATGTGATGCTCATATCCTTGACCACTTCAACATAGACTGTCAACTTAATGACAGACATGCCCGACATCTGCAGCTTCCTTTTTTAGGATCAAAGTGGAGGGCATTACCCAATAAGTACTCTTTTCTCAGACAGCCCTTTTTCAGGTGAAGATCCAAAAAGAAAAGACTGTTGAAAATCCTCTAGGGTAATGCATCTTCCTAATAGGGGGTATCCCTTCTTGGAAAAGTCCTTAGGTACAGAACTTTCTTTGTGGTTGTTTTCATAACGTTTTCTGTTTTCTCCTCTGGAAGTACAAAAAGAGAGGATAAATGAAACAAGTGTCTGAAAGGGTGAAGAATGCATGCAGCCAGGTGAGTTTACATCTTCCCAAACTACCACTTTCTGCTCCAGTGTGCAAAGAACCCATGCTTAGGGGAAGGTACTCCCCTAAATCAGTATCTTCACTCTTATACTACCTTGTTGATTTGGTTAAGATCATTGATGTTGAGTGGCCAGTTCAGTGGCCGACCTGTGATTGATCAGACAAACTTTTCCAACACAAAGGCCTTGTTTAGTCAGAAAAAAACCTGAGCCACTTCAGAGTGGTGTGGTCCATTGTGTGGCCCATCATTGAGGCCATCTTCGACAGCAGCTATGGTCAATAGGGCTGGCTCCTCTAGTTGAACAGGAGGTATACACAGAATTTTGGATGTCACCAATTTGATCAAGAGAGCTGCCCTGCACCAGGAAGACGATGTGGCTTTTGAGGCAGTCCAATGTTCTCACGTGCGCTACAGGGAGCTCTGCTGCCACACACAGTGAATCATGTGCTAGTCCAGAACTCTGAAGGCAGGGATGGATCTGTGGGCTTAAACGCATCAGGAAGTCCAGTAGTACCGCATCTGAGCATCTGGCTTATTTTGGGCATCTGAGCATTTGAGCATCTGCCTCAAGTTGGCAGTGGTGGATGTACAGGATGAACAAGCGTAAGGCTGTCTCGTGGATTTGACAGGGACAAGAAGACAAGAAGATGAGGAAACACCTAACGTTAGATGAGGAACTTTTCTGAGCTTTCCTACCACTCCATAAGCTGAATATTTGAAACTTAGTTTCCTAGCTTGCTGGTATCTACTTTTCTTGAACATGATCTTTTTTCCCTGCATTTCTCCCACTTACTTTGCTGGGTTTGTTATCAAGCTGGAAAAAGTTGGGATTTTTCGTATGGGAATTTCTTCAGCTTTTTGATAAAGTTGTCAAGGAAAAAATACTGGTACTCTGCCATATGGAAGCATTTATCCGCTACCAAGTATGTAAATTAGATTACATCCTTGATAGCAGCCGTGTTAATTAGCATACCTTGGTCTCCTGCTTGCTAGAACTGGACTGAAAGTTTGTCTTTCATTTTTTCTTTTTCCCAAAGTACTCTTGGGGCCTTCACAAAACCTGTTAACTCGACCAGATCTGCCCCAGCTCCCCACAGAAGTCTCACTGAGGATTAGAAATTCCTCACAGCATTTGCCCTCTGCTAGAGTCTCTCTGGCTGAAAATCTCAGTAGGGCTGAGGAGATTAACAGCAACCCCTTTGGGGACTGAGGAGATCTGCTTCTCAACATGGCTTTAAATGTTGACTGGACTCATTACAAGGCACAGAAGCTCTGCAAGAGCCCTCAAGTTAATTAGGGGAACTTGCCAAGGCCTGTCAGACACTTGGTGATTGGCACTGGATCCTTCGGATTTTTGGCAAAGCTTTGGAGACTGTGATGTGCCAGTGAAAGGTTCTGGCTGCATTAAGTAACCACAAGTGCGCTCTCCCAGAATTATCTCCATTTCTTGGAAACAGCAAAAGCAACAGAGCAATTCTTAAGCTTCACAGCAAACCAGGTCTGATGCCCTTGCCTCCCCTAGTATTTGACACCAAACCCTCTGAAATTCATTAGGTGATCAAAATACCCCATGTTTTCAACCTGTTTGTCTCAGATTTGATGAAATAATTTATATTGGTTAAAATGACAGGCTCTTGCACCCTGACCTAACACACTTGGAAAGCTTTATAAAGCAATAATGGTATATGAATATCCATTTTGAAAATCACTGGAGTGAAAACTGGTGCTTTACAGCATAGAATTGTGATAATTTATTTCCTGAAAATCCATTAGTCTCAATATAACACATTGTCAATCATTTACCAGCCAGGGACTATAGATATTGCTGGGACAGCAGATGTTCACCTTTCCTGTAGAGTGTCAAGTTTTCATAGAAATACTACAGATACTGTTGCCTGCAAGACAAAATAATCTTTGAAGACCCCAAAGGATGTGGTCCATAGCAACACTAGATCTCCTAAAGAATAGCACTTTGCAGAGGAGACATGAACCAGTAATGCCAACTGCTTGTCATCTTTAGTCATGTAAACACTATTTACAAAAATGAGGATGCTAATGTTATTGCTGCAGCTAAATTTTAACCAGCTCCTTCATGTTCAGCCAGGTTTGGACTTCTATACAGCAAATGAAAGTTGGCAATTTTGTTGACAGTGTTAGGTCTAAGGAACACGTCCCATTATGTCCAGATGTGTTACCCTCTGCTTTCATCAGCAGTTATAGGATGCTGCCTAATGATGCTCTGAGCTTTTAATTTGATGCTTCTTCCTTCACTGCAGTCTGATGTGTATGTCCAGCCTTACAATGTAATTGAACAGATACCCACAACCTTATTGCACTTTGCCCTGCTTTCCTCTGTCCAGCTAAGAGCAGCAGTAGAGTAGGAACTTGAAGGAAGTCTAGGAAATCACCAGCCTTATTCCGCAAACATGTCTATGGAAAAGATTTCTGCAGGCAAACCATCCTCAGCAAGCGCAGCACTCAACAACGGAGTTTAAGGGCAAAGAGTAAGAACAGTAACACTCTTCTTTGGAATGCGCACCCAGACAGTATGATTTGGATTAGGATGTGATACAAACGCTTTCCAGAACTTTCATTTTGCAGTAATTTTCTGAATATAGGCATTACTACTACCCAAGTATTTGACCATCATAAAACATGTTCTAATGCTTTCAACTAAAGTGTGTTTCAGGGGCTGCTTGGCTGATTTTGTATTTTCATGGAAATATTCTGCTTCATATCCCATATTTCATTAACTAACATGAAGACAGTACTTGCAGGGGATTTGAACAAGTCTATATACATACCTGCAGAAGTGAAACTTCAGATGTGATCTCAGCATGATACCCCCAATCTTTTCTTAATTTGACAACAGCATGAGGATCAAGACAATTTGGGACTCTGAGCACTTCCTTCTGTGAAGATACTTTTGCCTTTTTCACCCCTGTGTCTAGACTGAACATCGCTGTCCAGCCACTCTTCCCTAACTGGTTGTAATTCTGGAGCTGACTGGTACAACTGGGAGTGAAACTACATTCTCTCATACTCCATGCCACATTTAATTGATGCTCTGTCTATGCTGAATGACTCACTAGATTGGTATAAAATTTATGGCAATGCCAATGAGCATGAATATTGATACTTAATGTCATCACAGAACAGAGTTGATGAATATGGGGAAATCCTAACGTACATCAGAAATAGTTGCTTCCTTAATTTATTGGTGTAAATTCTGAGGATTCATTAGTTTAAATGTTAATGAAATGATTATAACTCCTTCACTGTATCGTTTCTTCAGTTTTCTGGCCCTGGGCCTATTTATGTACTCAGCTACACTTGCTCAACATCATTACAGTTCAGGACACCTGCATTTAACTTCAAGCATCTACCAAAGTAGTCTTTCAAATCTGGATGTTTTCTTAATTTGGGGTTTTGATTTATTTTGCATGCCATTTTTTTCTTCAGTTATTGCTCAGAAATTGTTTTCTTTCTTTAAAGGTCTGTAGGAATATTAAAACCAAAAGATTTTGTGAGCCTTTCTTCTTTCCAAATTAAAAAAAGTTACATCTGATTTTATTAGCACCAAAAGCCAGATGTTCTATGCAGGTTTTAAGTACCCTGAATTGTATCTCTTTGTTGAAATTTAATGCTGGGAAAAGCAGTCAAGTAATTCACAAGCTTCGATCTCGGTATTAAGTTTTTACTTTAACCATAAAACAGTTTTTCTCTTGAAAATAACAATTTGTACAGTGGTTAGAATGAGTAAAGGGAAACACTTCGCGTAAAGCATTTTGGGGAGTTTTTCAGCTATAAACCACTCTCACAGAGACAGCTGGGGATTTGTAGAATAAACTTCTTTGAATTCTACTACTAAACCGCACCCATTTAAATGTAGTGGCACATTGCTTTTCCAATCTATGCTATTTTATAGATTTTTATATTGCAATCTACCATGTAAAATTATTTTCTGAATGTGAATACAATTTTTATGCCAATAAACAGAGCCTTGGGAGTTCTGGGCAGCGTAACAATGACAGCAATGTTTGTCTACCTGTATTTTGTTTGACAGTGTTTACCTCAGGGCAGAAGCCAGATCAGGGGTTGCAAAGGGCATTTCCCTATACTACCATGAGAAAACCAGACCCAAACAATAGTGTCACTGTCAAGTGAGTGTCCAGTCAGCCACCTTGCTTTTTTGCTCTTGCCATGTATGCAACATTAGTAGCACAGGAAAAAGAATTTGGGGATAGTAACCTGCTGTAATAAATACAATTTGCATCCGACTCTCATTTAAAACAGAGAAATGGGAAATTACAATTCTGCTGAAAAATATTAAAAGTCAAACCCTTTCATACTGAAAACACTGAAAGTGTGTGAAGGGTGGGACAGGGTTTGTGCAACTAAGTGCAAAAATGATTTTTTGTTCAGGTAAAACTTGTCACTGCAAAACTGTGAAACCTTTATTTTCATCAGAAGTTAGACCAGACTTCGGCGAACATCTTCTAATAGAAGTTCTAACAGAAGCCAGCTATAACTAAAATTTAGAAGATTTAAAATTTTTGCTGGAAATATTTTCTACAGCACTCAGTCTACGTGTGTAGGCAGGTGTGTGCATGGGAATGCGCTCAGTTTCCATGCAGATGGTCATCAGATTTTGTGGTGAAATTACCCATGTGTTGAAGATGAGGCAACACTTCTTCATCCTTAGCCACTGCCTGGTCCCTACCCAGCACTGTCCACCCCAGCGATTTGCTAGCGGTGCCTAAAACAAAGCCATGAAGGTGGCTTTGAGAGGGATCTTTCTGGTCCATGTCTTTTCCAGTGAATTTTTCTGCCTTTTAAAATGGAGCGTATTCTTTGAAAGGTGCAATTACGTGGGACCTTGTGGTCTTGCAAAGAGATCATCTGAATATCTGCAGACCCTTTTCTCTCTTAAGTGATGCTGAACTGGGCAGGTCCTCCAACATAAAGTCCATCCCCCACTATTACACATTATTTCACTGTGTGATTGGAACACTGGTGTTGCCTCCTGTAACTACCAGAGTCCTGCTGAAGGGTGGAGCAGGTCACATCGCAGGCATCGGTGGGACGCAGGAAGCATCATGCCAGTGTAGGATACATATCCCATCTTGCTAGAGTCAGCTGGTTGCAGCTGAAAAGCTTCTGTGATTAAAAAGAATCATTGCGGAGGTGCTTGGGAAACATAGCAAGCATGAGCCTGGCTTTTCCTGATTTACCTTATAAGTTGTAGCCCTTAGCTCCAGGGAGGACACATCGTTTTTGCTGGTCAGGAAGCATCTTCCCCGGTAATGATTTTGGTGAGCAGCGTGTGTGTGGGTAGAGCGTGCCGTGGGAGACTACCGCGGGTTGATATGAGAGATGATATCGGAGATTAGTTAACCGTATGGGCTGAGTCCCCGGGGAGGTGTGTGAAATGAATCAGATTAAACAAAATTGATAATGTGAATACTTAATCAAACAGACAAAGGTAGTCTGCACAGCTAATTAGGGGCAAATAGAGCGTCCCTCTTGTACCTCATTTAACTGACAAATTGTGCAGACAGTTTTAATGGGAGTCTGTTTAGCAAAGAGAAGGCTGTACAGTTGACAGCTTGGCAAAATGTGGTTTCTGTAACACCACATGATGCTTATGGAAATTAGCCTGGTGCAGCTGAGCTCCGAGTAGGTAAGAGCTGCCCAAACTCTAGTAAAATGGTAAAATGGACCTTTTGTAGGCCTCTGCTCTGACTTCTTAAAGGGACCTAGCTGCTTTTCTGCAGGCTGGCAAGGAGCATTGCTGATGAAACAGAAAAGATGGTTACAATACCACAAGACCTCTCTGGTAGCCAAGAAGGCAGATTAAAATAAAGACTATATCACCTTAGCTTATTGAAATTTTCTGGTTAGATTCTTTGCAAAACCAAGTCGTTTTTGCAGCTTCTTGGGAGGTGTGTAAATATGAATTACTGTCAGTGTTTTACATAGGGGGAAATGACAGTGAAAAGTAGTCAGCTAATCCCTGCAATATGGACCAGCTCCAGAGTGGTCAGCCAAACCTGGGGCCAAAGTCCATCTTCTGCTGCAAGAGGGTCTCTGCTGCATTGTGGAATGACTCTCTCAACAAATACAGGCCTCCAGTTTCTTGACCCCTGAGTAACACAGATGTCAAGCTTTTCCACATTTTCTAATAACCCCTTCCTTTGCACCCATCTCCTATTCTTCTCCATAACAACCATATCCTTAGTTCCCTCTTCTCACATGTCCCTGAGGACCACAAGCTTAGCCCTTTTCTAGAGGAAAATGAAAGTGTTTTGATATTTTACAAAGTCTGATAACAGACTAGAACATGAGTTGGAGACTGAGTCCTTCAGGAAAGTGAGACAACTGGCCAACCTTGGCTACTTCTCAGTGGCCTTCACCAGATCTTTCATGAGCTGTTGCTGTTGCACTGACATAGGAAAGCAAAGTTCCTTTGCTGGTAAAGAGAGCACAGCTAAATATGTCTTTTATTTGTGCAACTGCATTCAGGCTTCTTCTCTAGTTTTGCATCTGCATCTGTTTATAGGTCATGATTTCTAGCTGATAAATGGGAGAGACTTGTGAGAGGTTTAAAAAGGGATTTTGAGCAAATCTCTTTATGTTGGTTCTGCTGCAAAGACCACTCTGCTTCATATTGAGTATCATCAGGAGTAAGAAGAGAAGTCTTGTTATCCCTGCACAACTAGATAAGGATAATATAAATTTTGCTGGGAGTCATTGTCGGAAGGGCACCCCCTATGGTTAAACCTCTCTTTTAGTTTCACTGGCCACTAAACAACACAAGAACTTGTCAAGTGTATATGAGTACATCTGTGGGTGTTCACAGCTGCGTATTTACACCTATGTGCACATATATGCTATGTTCATCAGACAAGCAATGCATTCTGATCATAACATCAACATATTCTAATGCTTGGAGAGTGAGAAGTCTGAGGCCGCAGTGCAAACAGTGACTTTCTACTTCATGCTGGCCTTTTCACTTAACTTTTCTGTACCTCAGTTTCTACACTTAAACAGGATTATCCTTGCAACCTTAGAGCACTCTTTGAAAGAGATGCCATCTTCACCGTGGTCCTTGGTGGTGAAACACAGGGTCTGACATAGGTCAGATTCTTAGCTAATGAAAACTGGATAGCGCAGCCAAAATCATGTGTTGGAAGTGTCCAGAAAGAACATGCAAAGCTCAGGGAATTTGTGGTTTGTGCTTTCATGACTCATTTGGGAATCATGTTAGCTTCCTTCCTTTCCAGCTGAGTGGCGCTTATCACCTCAGCACTGCAAGGACTTAAGCAGAAAAATTGAGTGCTGTCATCTCCATGATAGTGTGGAGTGTTGTCACATTTGACATCTGACTTATGCTTGAACATCATCCACTGTTGAAAGGCATGACTTTATGATGGAACATAAAGATGGTAAACATATGCCCTGAACATTTCAGGACTGAAGTATATTATATGTGTAATAAAGCTGCAAAGATGGGGCACTGCCTGGAGCTAATGCGTCATCTGAATTCACTTTTGGAGCTCTCCTTGTGGAGCTCTGTCCTTCCAAGGAAATTCCTTAGTACAGAAACAAATTAAAAGGTGGGAAAGAATGGGAATTTTTTAATCAAACCAATATTAAATATCAGTTACAAAACTTAAGATGTGATCCTTGTATAGTTGTGGATTATTTTGGCCTGTTTGTGCTAAGTTTTTTCTTTCATGTTGTTGTGGTTTAACCCCAGCTGGCAACTGAGCCCCACACAGCTGCTTATTCACTCCACCTCCAGTGGGATGGGAGAGAGAATCAGGATGGTAAAAATAAGAAAACTCATGGTTTAAGATAAAGACAGTTTCACATGTAAAGTAAAAGCTGTGCATGTAAGCAAAGCGAAACAAGGAATTCATTCATCAGTTCCCATGGGCAAGCGGGTGTTTAGCTATCCCAGGACAGCAGGGCTCCATCATGTGTAATGCTTACTTGGGAAGACTAACTCCATCACTCTGAACATCCTCCCTTCCTTCTTCTTCCCCCAGTTTATATGCTAAGCATGAACATCATATGGAATACCCCTTTGGTTAGTTGGGGTCAGCTGTCTTGGCTGTGTCCTCTCTCAGCTTCTTGTGCACCCTCAGCTCATTCACTAGTGGGATGGTGTGAGGAGCAGAAAAGGCCTTGGCTCTATGTAAGCACTGCTTAACAATAATGAAAACATCCCTGAGTTATCAATCAACACTGTTTTCAGCACAACCCCAAAACAAAGCCCCAGACTAGCTACTATGAAGAAAATCAACTACCTCAGTCAAAACCAGCACAGATATTTTTTCAAGAAACTTCATAATATGTGAAGTCATTTGATTAATTTACTGTATAGTTTTACATGTTCGGGCAGAAGACTGTAAACCAACAATTCCTATTCTTCTCCCTGGTGACATACTCATTTTAGCCTACCTCCACTGATGTGAAACAGCGGTAATGGAAATTTCCTACAGTAATACAAGTGTTTGAGTGTGGCAGTTAGAATCTGGAGAACAAAAGAAAGAAGGAAAGGATGAATGAAAAATGAAGAAATGACCAGGCAAAGGAACAAAAGAGAAAGAAACAGAAAAATTATGGGGAAGTTTCTGTCTGAAGGCCCCAGATCCCTCTCCTACACCTCTGAAGAGCAGCCTTTCTGTCAGGTAGACACAACCCAGCTAACACAGTGGCTGCAAAAGCCTTTGGGAAGCAGGAAGATTTCTTGTTTTAACCTCTTCTCCAACTTGTTAAAGCCCGAGTAAATCCCACCAGCTCCCTCACAAAACGTTTGCCTGAGCAAGAGTTTTTCCAGAGCATTTCATGAGGCTCACATAATTGAAATAGGAGAGGGTTTGAGCCTGCTTCAATAGAGCGGTTTGAGTTAATTGATAAACCTTCCCTTTTTATTATCACTGCTACCCTTCTGTCTGAAAGGCAGAGAGATTTCCTTATGGGATTTGAGCAAATATTGGAAATTGCAGTGGCAAATTAGCAAGGGCCCACAAACCAGAAGTGACAGCTCAAGGAGGCTGGTGGAGGGAGTGAAGCAATCCTTTACCAGTAGCAATTGGCCAGACTTATCATATGGACTAATCACAACAGAGCTGGTGAAATAATGGGCACCAGATGTTAGTGCTTTGTAGACGTTGGCTCTCTGGAGATCAGCTCCGCCAAGCGAGCTCCCCTGGAGCAGGAGCATGGCTCTCTCATCTATTAATAGGACAGGGGGCTGCTGGTCAGTGACTATTCCATGTATCTAATTGGTGATGCTACAGTCCCTTTTCCCAGCTTAAGGAATATTTACATTCAGGAGGAGTATTTCCATGGCTTGTATGCCTTAGGGTCATGGCACTTTGTTTTGTTTAGAGAGATTCTCATGAACGAGTGAGTGAGAACTAGCCACACAATACATCAAATCATTAGTGCTTACCTCCACAGAGGTCTTTAATAGGGATACTTCTTTGCAAAGTGCTGAATATGCCCCCCCAGTCTTCTACAGCTGCAAAGATTTTACTGGCACAGTGGATAAGAGGGAATGGAGTGGGAATGTTTGCCCCAGGAACTCTGCAGAGAAAGCCCTAAACTGCTCCCCAGAGCCCAGGAGCTGCAAATCCAGACAGGGAGCAAAGTAGACCCTTACTCTTACATGTCTTGCTCTCAAACCAGGTCTGCCTACTATTACAGGATTAGCTTATGCCTCTCTAATTTCTTGTGCTAAGCTTGCTCGACAAGACAGAGATTTGCAGCTAACCTCTGGCAAGAGCACTGCCACCAGTGCTGCTCTCAGCTGAAGCATGTGTCCTGTGCCATTGCTCAGAGGGATGGTGGGGGTGCGGGTGAGGTTTTGTGCAAGAAATCAAGCCCAGCCAGGTAGTTAACCTGGTGAGTGGGTAAAGAGGGTCTGGGATGTTGCCTGAAGTGGAACTGGCACAGAAGACAGTCCCTTAAAATAGGGCAAATACATGTGAGCACCTTTTCCTGTGGTTTGTTCTAAGGGAGCCACTCTGCAGCATGCCAGTGCTGGGCGCAGAGCATGGAGCTTCTCCCTTGTCTCCAGCACTCCCCAAACAGCTCTGTTCATTCTCCCTTCCTTTACCCCCTCCCCTGAGGTGGGATGATGCTGACTGAGTGTGGTTTCAGTCAGACAGATGGGAGCTGTTTCTGCTACATGATCTGTCCGTCTCCCAGGGCAGGACTTAGGCATGGGCAGAGACCCATCTCTGCAGAAAGGTTATACCATGAATGGCCTGTTAGGATATTGAGCAACTAACAGTCAAATTTCAGCCAAAGCATATTACAGGTCCTGACCACTGTGCCCAAAAGCAGAGGTGCAGGCAGTCCTGTCTCTGCTTACCAAGGTACTCCTTGGCTGAGAAGAAAAGTGCTCTGATGAGGAACAGCTATGATCATGACTGTTATATCCATAATTTATATAGTAATTGTAGAATTATAGGGGAAATCTTAAGTATTTTTAATGCAAATATAGACTACGTAGTCCAATATATTTAAATTCATTTTTGGGCTAAGTATGACTACAGTGCTTCTAGGTTTAGAGTGGGCTTGTGTGTGGCTGGAGGGAGTGGAGGTACCTCTGTCCCATCCCCACAGAAAGGACCTGTCCCCTCTCACTTAGGACCTTCTGTAAGCAAAAGTGAGAGGTAAAGTTTGGAGCAGCTCTCAAGGGTAAATGGTGACTATTAACTCTCCTGGACTTCCAAGTTTCTTTTCAGTTTCTTTCTTTGCTTTTTCAATAGTCCCTAGCATTGGAAGGCTTTGCCAGACCTTCAGTTGTTCTGGATGCTTCCCTCTTCATCATTACACCTTTCAGAAAACATTGAGCACTTTCTCTCTGAAAACAAAGAGAGCTCACATTTTGTTTACTAAGGAGGCCAGGTCAGGCTGGCCACTGGAAGCCATTTGTTACTTTTGAAATTCAGTCCCTGGGTTTTAAAGGGAATGGCAGCCCAAAAAGAGCTATGCTACCCTCCTGAAAGGGATACTGATGGTAAAAATTGACCATTGGTCTTACATCTTTGCTTACTCATAGCTGGTAAGAACCTGACACATCATGGAAATGGGACGTCACCGGATCTGTTATCACAGTCATTAGAATCCAAGGACTCTGGAAACACAGCTCACTGGTCCTTAATAATGCCTCTGTTTTTTACTGTCAACTTTAACACTAAACTACATTACTTTTGCTCCATGTAATAAGATTTCCATGATATTTATTTATAAAAACATGAGATTTTTTTCTTGGGAAATTTCTTATCAATTTTCGTGTGGGAGAGAGAACTTAGGAAAGCTGAATTGATGGAGACAGAACTGACAGCTCCCATTTAAATGCCAAGTGTCCCTTCTTAACTTAAATCTGCATCTAAAACAAAACCCTCATGCAAGACACAGACATTCCTTGCAGTCATTAATGCTATTCCTGTGGTCCCTCAAGAGTTGTAGTTTTTTCTTTTGACACTTAAAATCAAATGATCAATCACTGAGTACTTCCTCCTGTATCTGGATTAGCAATCAATTGCTGCTCTCTGGCATATGCCAGGAACGTTTTCCTCTCCCCTCTACGGGACACATTTCAACCTGATGCAGCAGCTTGTCTTTGCAATAGCAATCACCAGCCTGATGATGTCTGGTGAGCATTGCAGGAATGGCCAAACCAGAGAATTGAGAAGGGAAAAAGTCGGAGGGTTTCTGTCAACTCTCACAGTGGCAGGAACGTCCTCTTTTCCCGATAAACTGCCTTTCAAGTGTTGGCAGAGCCATTACCAATTCTATGGCTGCATTTCCCTGCATTTGGGGCCATCTGTCTTTACTCTTTCCATTCTGAAGTCAGAAAAGAAAATTATTTTCACATTAGCAACTCATTAAATGGCCCCAAACTTGTAGCACAATCACTGCTGGAGCAAACCCCATTGTTTTTACACTTCCAAATACCTACTTGGAGGTATTGTTCAGAGAGCAGGGGGCTGGCTTGCAGGACCTTCTGTCATGCACATGAGCAAGTGGGTGGGGTGGAGCCTTGTCACCCTCATCCATCATTCTCCATCAATGTCACCACCACCTGCAGAGACATTACCCCCAGTCAGTCACTCACTCAGTCATTTATTTCTGTCCATCAGCATGAGCAGAGGAAGAGGATATGAGGAGTCAGTATCAAAGCTGGTAAGATTCTTACGGCTTGTTTAAGACAGTGGAGATACTGAAGACCATTCAATGACTTAGAGAAATCGCACTTTGAGCTTAATTTCTCAGCATAAAGAAGCCCTCAGGAGGTCAGGTACAGTGGGGATACTCACCATGAAATTGCTTGAGGCTGTTGCTGATTAATCCATGCAAAAATACAGTGCCTTTGACTGGGGAAAGACAGGAAAGCAATTGTTTCAACAAAGCTGTGTTACAGCAGAATGTCATCACCCACTTTTGTGTTTCTTTAGCTAATGGTGATAGAGGAAACAGAAGTTTCTTCTGAAGATCTGTCTCAAACTCATGCTGAGGTATCCTTCAAAACCCCTCAGTTTCTCCACCCTGGAGTAAATTACTCACTAACTAACAGGAAGTGTGTGATCAGTGGGGACAAGGGGAACAGGTCCTCTGCAAAATGGGTTGTGCCAACCTCAGTGACCCTGCACTGGCAAAAGTACAATGAAGGGCAGTGACAGGGGAGCCATTTGCGTGAGCCAAGCCATGAAAGAGCAAATGCATTTCTGAGCTGCTTGGCTAAGCCCATGACAACATCTGAACAACTCCTAAAACTTCAGCCTCTGAACCTGCCTCTGAAATCCTCTTTGTGAACAGCCTGAGCTCCCTCAAGCTGCCTAGCAGCTTGTAGCAGATAGTGGATGTGGTACCTCTCTCCACAACTTTTCCGAAGTGGTTGTGTTACTGAGGCTTTCCTGAGAGCTAACATGGGTCTTGGGAGATGCAGCTGCATTTTAGGGGCTGAGCAAAACATTTCCTGCGTTGCATATGAAAAGCCTTCTGGGAATCAGATGGTATTAATCAATTTTAAATGTACCATTCCTTGCCTTTAAAACTCAGAGCTCCTTGCACATTGTCAAAGCCTCCCCAAGCCCTTTCTGTCCCTGGAGCTGGTCACTGTGAAATGAGGACATGTTGCAGCATAGCTTATTAGGGGAACTGGGGTGTTTCCATTTGTTTGGATTTGTACAGAAAAGGGTTTTTCACAGAGGCTGTGCTTTGACAGTCCCATCCTCCCCTAGGCTGGTTAGCATTTAGCGAGGAGCGGCTGACAAAGCTCCTGGGCCACGGAGGGAGATCCACAAGGTGCTTGCAGCTGGCACAGATACCTCATTAGAAATTCATTTTTTCCTGTCATAATAACAAAGTGCAGAGCAGCGGTGGCAACATACTTTCGTATGGGAAAGCACACAAAAGGGGACAGCTGAAAGAAGCTGTGCTTTTCTCCTGTATTTCCAGCCCCAAAGAAGCATCTTCAAAGGGAGCAGCCTTGCCCGTCCGCCGCACCCTCTCAGGCTGAATCGCTTGAATGGCATTTTATACACCTACTGCACCCTGGGGCCAGCCAGCCTCTGGGAAACCCATTCACCCGGTCCCGCTCCTTCTCCCGGCGTTTTGTTGTTTCCTACCCCGCGGAAGCAGCAGGCAAATAAAAACGACACCCCCAGCTTCAGCTCCCTTGCACGCGCTTCTGAAACTGTGTTCCCAGGCAAGAGGAGCCGACTTGGTTTGCTTTGGGTAGAGTGGGGAATGGTTGCTGTCTCATTCCCCTTTCTGTTTATTTGTATGGTGAAGGTGAAGAAATAGATTTAGGAGGGATTTAGTGAGAGGGGAGCAGCACTGCTACTGGGACCATCGCTGTTGGGATAATGCCCAGATGAGCACTAGCGAGAACTCTAAACAGTCTCATGGAGGTGGAGAATGGCAGTGAATGATCCTTCTCGTGCACAAACACCTTGATACACTTCCCAAAGCTAATCAAAGAGGATGGTGGGTTTCTGAAGGTCAGGAGATTTCATCTTAAAAATGTACAGCAGAACCCTGACAAAGATTGCGTTTAAAAATCTTGGCTTTATTTTCCTCCCCACTTATTCTTTTCCAGCTTTTCCTTCTCTTTTTTTTTTTATTCTACATCGCCATATGTATTACAAAAAGAGAGAGACAGAAGGCGAGAAATCAGTGTGGGAATAGGAAAGGCCTGAGAGCCAAGAGCTGAAAGTCCTCAAGCTAAGTATTTACAACTCAGAAACTTTCCCCTCATACACAGACCAAAACTGTATGTAATAATTTCCCTTTTCCAACCCTAGTGACTCTGTGATAAGGGGTTTATTTTATTAAAAAAACCCAACCAACCAAAAGACAAAAAAGATTCCTGATATAAAAATATAGTCTGATCCGCGTCACATACTAAACACTGGCATCTCATACTCACACCACTCCTATCTAACACAGAGCCAGGAAGCCTTGGCAGAAGTGCAGCTTAGGAATCCATTTTAATCACTTAGTCTGAAAGTGAAGCTTCCAGGGAGGAGCACCAGGCAGAGCACTGGTGCAAATGCAGTGCTTGCAGTTTTCTGCCAGAGAAATCTGAATACCCACTTTGCTGTACTCGGCAGCCCAAAGACACCAGCATCGGAAATCCTGGGTGGTGGGACTGTAAAGGGGACTGCAGGCTGTGAGACAAAGACCACTAGGCAAACTTTAGCACATTCCAGGAATACCATCATTCATGCAAGAATAATCTATAAATGCCTATTCTATTCAAGAAACCAACTGCCAGATTAAACTATGGGTCTTTTTTGCTATATACATTGGCAATAAAGTTATGTTCAGCAAATGGGGATTCACTGTAGCATGGATAAATGTTCAAAAGTGCCCAAATGTATTAAGTCTAATTTTAGGCACTGTGAGAACCATTATCTAGCCCTCCAGAGAACTCTGGCTTTCTCCACTGCCTAAATGGGTAGGGACTAGGATGACTATCTTAACTTCAGGCTATTGAAAACTTAGTTAGCCTCTTCGATTCCTCAATGTCACATTTCAGAAGTAATTTAGTCAAGTGTACTGAGCATCCTTCTTAAAGAGTCACTTACGGCACAAGTAGTAATCAGCAAGCACAAAGGTATTTGGGATATTCTGAAAATGAGTGCCTCGGGAGAGCAGGGATGGGAGTATGAGAAGCACTGGGCTGAATGTGACGATGAAACTCAAAAAGAGACATAAAACAAAGGCCTTCACCACCATGGCCTGCAGCAGGAATTTAAGAAACGTGAGGGTGGTGTAGGAAGGAGTGTCTCTCAGGCTGGGCAGGATGTGCACTGAAGGGGAGATGCCGATCTTAGCTAGCTTGAGCTGTGCAGGCATTTGGGCTGTGCTCTCAGCTCACTGCTGTAGCACCATTTGTTCTTTGTCTGCCAGGGGATTTCCAGAAGGTCCCTTGCTCTGTCTAGCTGGCATATATCTTGGTGCAGTGGGGAGGGGGGAATTACTTTCTGCAGGGTATCTGTGTTGCCATCCATCTGCAGTAAGAAGATAGGCTAGATGAGAGGAAACAAGACTAATATGGTAAACTCAAGGTGGAATAATTTATCCGAGACATTGAACATTTGGTCAACTTCTGTGATCCCCCAGTTTAAAGCTTAACTCCAGGTTGTTTACATGCAGCAGGCGTAGAATATGTTTATATGAGGGCTGCGGGTTACTTCTATATAAAACAGAATAAGTCATCACTGTGTTTTCTGGCTCCAAGGCTGGGTGGCACAATGAGGCTCATGTCCATATGAGAGACTGAACTCTCTTCTCCCCACACATGTATAATTTAGTCCACAGCACCCTCCATGGACAATCCTCCAAATGGAGGCATTGCCTAGAAAAGCACTACCTGACCCAAACAGAGGTTTGCTGAGGCAGGTGCTAACTACTGACCAATGGGGATGACTATGGGAGGGTGCTTGAGCCCATGCTATGACCATAGTTACTGGTATAAACATGGCCACTCACTCTCTGATGGAGATAGCTGTCATGCAGGGAACTAAAATAAAGGATACATGTGTAGAGGTGTGAAGGGATAATGATAGCTGTGTGACCAAGAGAAGTGTTTCTCCTTGTACAGCAATGTACTGGATCTATAGATGAATCTGCTGCACCTGAGAAGGGTCCTTACAGAGGCTGTCAGGCAGTATGACAAGAAGTAGGAGATGGCAAATCGTTTGGTTAAGCTAAAATAAAAATGAACTCAGGATTAATAATGGAAAATAAAGATTTAGCACAACAAACCTATCATGAAGGTATTACAGTTCAAACTGCCAGACACACAGAGGAGCTAGAGCATGAACCAGGCAATAACCAGGCAATAACCCAGGTGTGAGGCTACTTGACAGCAGTGGGCAAGACTGATTCAAAACAGGGATTTAAGCCTCTTTCAACTCCAGCCCTAGACAGGACATTGCTAATTGAAGTCCTGGGTGCTTAAGAGGGATGTTCCCTTTTTCCAAGCAAGAGTCAGAAGTGGTGCCTTGATAGAGATATGACTAATCTCAAAAAACATGCATTTCCACAGTGTAAATTCAATTTCTGCCACATTCTAATTCATACCATCCCTGTGGAATTTCAAAGGTATCTAGCAGTGGCTGGGATCAAGGGCTGCTTCATAGATGAATGCAAAATCCCCCAAAACACCATGACACAAAGTAAGATCCTGCTAGTCTGCAGTACCCCTTGGGCAGGAAGGGTTTCCTCTCAATTCTGGTCTGCTTCCCTTAACCTGAGCTGCACTCTTGCATGCTGTCTTGCTGATGAAGTGGATCTAGCAGTTCCAGATGGGCTCAGAACACCTTGAGCTGCTTGTACCTGCCAAGTACATCATGCTGAGACTTTACTGCACAGGTTGCACTGGTTAGGGGTCAAGTCCGTTTGCATCATAAAAAACATAGTATGTTTGATAATCTGAAGCAGTCAATAATGGTTTAGGGATATAATGTCCTTCACTCAGTGTGGCCACCCACCCTTGCAGTGTCTAGGATGCACTGAGTAGTGCATGACTGCCTGATGCTGCCTGTGCAACAATGGAGGGAGCGGCAAGCAGACATTGTGGGCAGCAACCATGTGGGTACATAAATAATGATGCTGGGGGGCCGCTGTTGCTAGTAAGAGGCATTATAAGCTTGTTGGAGGTTTGACTGGTTTATCCTGCTCTCTATCCCAGATGACTTTTTTTTTTTGTTAATTGTCCAATATTTCTTTCTGCTACTTCTTTCATGCACTGCATTAGACTTGCATGGGGAAAAGGGGAAAGAAAAAGAGGTGGTCATGGGCAGAGCTCAAGAGCATTATGTTTCATATGGCTATAGAATATGTTAAAGTTAGGAGAGGTGTTTCTCCTGTCCTTAGTCCTGAGGGATGAGTACTCAGTACCTGGCATCTCCAACAACCTTTGTAAAGGTAAACTTTTATGCAGATTTGGAGACCTGGAGGTCACTGGCCTGTGTAGTACACAAATCAGACATGCTTACAAAAGCCTGCCATACTCTTGCATTGCTTTCTTGCTTCCTCAGCCACCACCTCCTCCTCAGCAATGGCACCTGAGAACAGAGGCAACTCATTGCCTGGTGCCCAATTTGTGAGTGAGCCTGGTGGGTGCTGTTTGCACAAAGTCCCACTCTGTGCTCCATTTCTGGTACCATGGCCCTGCTGTGCAGTAATGGAAGAGCATCAGAAAGCAAGCTGGACTCTTGCTTAGTTGAAATCTGAGTTGGCTTAGTCAGCTCAGGAGTGAAAGGAGGCTTTTAGTAACATTCAAAGGTTTCTGGAGTTTGTGGTGTACTCCAGCACCACTGAGCAGAATGAAAGTGATGGACTAGGAGGCGAGACTTGTGGCACAGTCTTTGGTACCCCCAATCATGATGCAGTTATGCTCCCAGGGAAAAAAGCAAATGACCTTACACTACTCAGCTGCGGGATCATCTGGCCCTTTGACATAGCAGGCTGCTTTTTAATCCCGGTAATTGCAAGTGGGTGTCAGCCCTGAAGCAAACAAGGTTTATGTGTTTTGTCCCTTACTGACTTCTGGCCATTTAGTTCACAGTTACTGAAAAGCAAAATTCTTCTTGAAAAAAAGCAGAGCAGAATCATGACTGCAGGAGGTGGGAATCTGCTGCCTGGATTGTACCATGTTCTCCTTCAGCCCCTCTCCGGGTCCACTCCAGTTAACTCTCTGAAAGGGGAGCTCCCTGTCCCGATGCTGTCAGCTGGGGGGAGGGGAGGTTGTTTGTTTTCCTCAGCATTTTATTTTTGTACATTATTATTGATTAATTTTTTGTGGCCTTGAGTGTGGCTGTTTTGAAAGTAGCAGACCCCAAAATTTGTTAATTGTGTGAAATGGAAGGAGAAAAAGTGTGAAATTGTAACAGTCTGTTTGGGGCTGATTAATAGAAATTTCTCCTGACAGTCCCCGGGCCCTTCTGGGGGTCACTGGAACAGAGCAGCTGTAAAGACAGCAGGAGCAATTTAGAAACTGCCCAAGGGGGGCTGTGCAGATTTCAGAACAAGTGGGGAGAGTCCCATGCCCTTATTCAGGCCAGTGGGAGATGACTGGCCACCACGGTGTCACGTTAATATGCAGATTAGCCCCAGAGGTGCTCCCACCGGCCTCAAAAGGGTTATTTTTCTGTAAAGGAGCTTATTGTTACTACTGTTTTCAGTCCTCCAGTAACGTCACCTATAAAGCTGGTTCTGCTGCATTGCTGCATCTTGTTGGCTGTGCTTCTGCTAAACAGCAAAGCGCTAGCAAGGATAAAACACTGCGGTGGAAAGCGTATGCCACTGTGGTGAGGCTGGGAGCAGAAGCTTTGCTTTCCTTCCACCTCCATGGCTGAAGAATCACCAGCCAGAGCCAGAGCTGGGGCTGGATATGGTGCTTGGGGCTGCTGCTGAGTGAAGTCCTCAGTGGTGAAGGTAGCCCAGCACTGAGGACCAGGGAGGTCAGATGCCTGCTCCTGCAAGGAGGAATATTTCCCTTGGCTCCCACCAGGCACTCCAACCTGAACTGCTGACTTTTTTCTTCCTCTTTTTTGTGTATATGTTTGGTTTTTGTTTTTTTTTTTTGAGAGCAGCTCTATATAGCCAAATGGTTTCACTCTAAGAAAGATAGAAAACATCAAAGTACATGTCCCCACACTGACATAAGGCTAGAATAATGGTGACCTGGTAGCTAAAGACTGGGACGAATACTGAAAGTAATTCACTCCCTTTCATAACAATGGGGCAAGTGTGACAATGATATATACCAGGAGGTGAGGGGAGCCACTTTTGTTGGGTAACGATACCCCACAAACCCAATTGTAGGGAGATCAATACTGTCATAGGACAATCATCAAAGACCATCAGCTCATCATATTTTCATACCATAAGCAGCTCAAGGCGCCGGGGCTGCCTCTCCCGCAGAAAGCCTCACGCGGAAATTTGAAGGGTGTGAAATTGACATGATTAATAATTATAGTTATTAGCACATGTACCAGCTGCTCGTGTATGGCTTAGCCCGTGATTTATGGGGCCATAAATGCCCATATCTGCTTCTGACGTGGAAAGGAGAAGGGCACGCAGTCATGGGCAGAAAGCACCGTCCCGGTGCCAGGAGCTTTCCTCCCCCCCACTCCTGACAAAATTAAAACAACAACAGAAATGCGCCAAAAAGTCACCCCTGCTCCACAGCAATGGAAGGAGCCCTTTTGTTCACATGTCTGCCTTAACGGCGGCTGAAACCTGTCTGCTCAATGTCCCCAAAGCCTTTGAAGTTTGGATCCCA
This sequence comes from Psittacus erithacus, assembly GCA_009867235.2. Taxonomy (NCBI): domain Eukaryota; kingdom Metazoa; phylum Chordata; class Aves; order Psittaciformes; family Psittacidae; genus Psittacus; species Psittacus erithacus. The sequence continues at coordinate 40,583 of WYDI02024149.1, forward strand.
GCTAACAAGGGCTAGAGTTTTCCCTCCCCCACACAACTTCATGCTGTTGCCAGGCTGCAAACAATCACCATACATATTACAGATGAAACCACGAGGACCAACAACAGAAGAAGCAAAAACTAATCGTCTAGATGCCAGAAGTTAAAGCCTTTGTTTCCAAATGTAATCTGATTCCCCTCTCTCCCACTTCCCCCCCAGCTCCATCCTCCATTTACAACGTTGTTCATTATAGCAAATGATTTTACTTTGATGCAATCTGAACAAATGGTTCGAAATGGCCACACACACAATATCACCACCCTCCCCCAGTAGATACGACAGATAACTCTTCTGAGGTTATTCTTGACTTCTGAAGACTTATAATAACAGTTTTTCCCCTCTGCCCAAACATGAAAACCTGGTTAGCACTACAGAGAAGAATCACAACCTGCCCCTGCCTGTGAATGTGCAGAAATGAAGCAAGGAGAGATGCAGAGCTGTTTTTCCGCGATATTCATAGTGATGGACTAGTTGCACCTTGTTTTCAAGCAGAAGCCGAAGTCAGTGCCCTATCCTACGGGTTCTATTTCCAGCCTGCATAAAGCCTCACCCTTCGTCTGGATCAGGTGGTAGCAGAGTGCATGGCAAACAGACAGAATGTGCCCCTACTATCGCTTGTGACCCCCACCATTTCATTGAGCCTGCTGATCTCACACTGACCTGGTAGGCTAGAAAACTCAGTGAGATGAAGGATTTCCTGAAGGATGAAGATGAAATAACCCAGTGCAGTAGCGCATCCCAGGGCCTAAATGATATCAAGATAGTGGAACAGCCTCCAGCAAACACTGGAGTTGGGATGCTAGAAGTGGGAGAAAAGGGGTTGTGTCACCATATTTTATATCTCTTCCATTTTACAATGCGGTTACTAAGTGGTGTAGCAGAAAAATAGCAAACGCACTGGGATGTCAAATGGATTACTGAATTGTTCTGCTTTTAAATGGACTCCGTGTAGTTCCCATAGTTCAAGGTAGAGGAAAGACCAATGTCAATAAAATAACTTAGTGTAAATAATTTATTCAGTGAATCTCAAAGAATTGATTTATATTTCTTTTCCTTTGGGAAACTACTCTGAGTCAAAAAATTAGTCTCTGTTCATGCAAAAGGTTTTGTTAAAAAAGTGGCAATAGTCTAAGGAAAGAAAACACTTTTCATAAATGTTTAGTCAAAAACAATGGTTTTCCACTGAAAAGCTGTTTCAGTAGGAAAAATGAACCAGTCTTTAAAGGAAGTAGTCAACATGATCATACTGTGCTCAGTTATTATACACCTTTCCTTCAGTATTGAAATGCACCCTTGAAAGAGTTGTGAGTTTTTCTTGCGTGTATTTATTGTTCCTGTGCATACTGAAGAAGGCCTGATTTTGAAGTGGAAGCTATCAGTGGTAATTTGGATGCCTAGTGCTGCCCATTTCCCCATGTATTGCTGGATCTATATCCCAAACAAGAACATTTTAGTCTCCTAAAATTAAAGGGGCCCTCCATTACACTGAATAACAGCCAAGCTACAGTCAAATATGAGCTGTGCTCAGCTCAGCTGCTTTTATTTGGGAGTACAAGAATAACTGGGTGAAATATGAAGGCCTGGGGGCAGAGGTCAACCTAAACCACCTTGTGCTTCTTTTTTATAATCCGTTGCCAGATGTTTTTTACTCATCCCATTCTAAAACAACCTTAAAAATCCCTTTCCAAAAATTCGTCTTGTGTGTATATGCACATGTATATGTATGTGTGTAAATCAGAAAGCTGTGTAAACATAAGGCAGATTCTCAACTGTTTCATGTAAACCATCTCACCAGCTTTTGGCAAAGAGATCAGTGATCAGGCAGACATATTAGGGATTCTTCATACTGTGACCTTGTGCATCTAAGGTAGATGACAGTCACAGTTTATAGTTTCATACATGTGTGGCAAGAAACAATCAGATTTTTTCCTCCACATATGTGTGTATCTATTGACAAACATGGGTATATATGTGCAATTTTACTTACATTTTAAGTATAAAAGAAATCTTAAATATGAGATTATACTGGAATATTCCATCCTATAAGCCATGGGACAACATTGTGGTGAGAAAAGTTATCAGCAAATATGAGTTTACTGACATTTTTGTGAAGAAGTTTATGTGTAGAAACAGAAATTTAATATATGTATAAACATCTATATGTTCCCATGTATTTACACACATTGTATGCGTGTAAATATAACATACATTTTTTCCACTGAAAAGCTGAGAGAAAAAGTAAATATAGTGACCCAAAAAATCCTGTTCAGGTAAAGTAAGGTAAACTGACTTACATATTCACACAGAAACTGTGAATTCTAAACTATAAGTGTTTTTGTTATATTCAGGATGTAAACCAAAGGGAATTATTCAGAAATAGTTAACTATTGGTTGTATTCAACTACTTAATTAAAATGTCACAAAAGCTTGAAAAGGCTTTTATATTTTATATAATTCACATCTGGCCTGTTTAGACTGAATTCTCAAGCAATATAACAATATGTATACTTCACTGAAGTGACACTGATTTTCATAGCTGAGATTTGACTAGACTGAAAAGCCTTTGTTCTTATGCAACATGAGTGATTTTACAACATGGTGGTAATATCTATTATAGGGTTAAGGGAAGGAAAGTGGAAGGGAAACCTCATTATAGTGAAGAAGAACAAGATCTCTTTCACTTTCTAACAAACAAGTTAAGAAATAATGCCAAAGTCTTATAATAATTCTGTAACCTGTATGTGTGGCAGGTAATAAATGAGGAGAGATATTAATGTAGCAGCATAATGAAGGACAGCTTGTGAAATAACTTTGGCTTCTGGATATTTCACTTGATTTCATAACAGTCCTGTATCAGATAAATGGGAGGATATTTACTGGAGGTTTGATTTTATGTAGTATTTAGAAAAAAAATTAGGAAGTATGTGACTTCCTTAGCAAAAGCATCCCAAATAAAGAAAGAGGTGACATAAATAGCCAAGGTAGCTCACATACAGTAAAAACTGTGTATGTTTATAGGTAAGCATGTATGTGCAGAAGCATACGTGTGTCCATGCATGTGTGTGCATATTTGAATATACGCCAGTCTGTGTGAGTGTATGCAAATGATTCGCCCTCATTCAGTGATCTCGTAAGTTACCTTCAAGATGAGTGGATGAAACATCATTGTTACATGGCTTTAGTATTTTTTCCTCCCTGTCTTACCTGGAGCCTTTGCTGTGTTCCATGCAGAGGGCTGCACTGTGACAACTGTTCCCTTGCACCCCTCAATTCTGCCTCTTCCAAGCACAGGAGTTCTCAAATGATTCCATTTGGGTTTTTTTCTCCTGGATTGCTCAGGAGTCCAGAAGCAGATCAGGAAATCAAGCACTTGGATTAGGCTGGGACAGACAGAATTCAGAATTTGTAAAGGAAGAGAAATTTAGTAACAGCTTTTAATAAAGGTTTTAATTATCAGAAGATAAAATCAATGAAATTTCAAAACAATTTTAGTGGCCAGTGGGACCCTGGTTGCCCCTGTGAATGGATATTTCAGAAAATTTATTGGATTTAAAGAAAGCGGGGAGAGCCATTGCATCTAGGAAAAGAGCTGGAGAATCACAGTGCTAGCCTGACACGGGGCTATAGATAGAGATAACTGTAGGCAGAAAAAGTCTAAACATCACTCCTGGAAAACAGAACTCTACAAGGAGCATTTATAGCAATTCAATGCCAATCATAACTATTTAACTAGTTCAATAATATGTTATCCAGCTAGCCTGCAATTTTCCTCAAGAACAGTTATGCAGAAATGGGCATCTGCTTAGATCACCCAACTCAAAACAAACCATTTGCATAATAAATATTTGCAGAGGAGCAAGTGGGTGGGGTTTAGGCAAGTGCACAGATGAACATAAAAAGCAAATATGGCTAGAAAGAAACTAGGCTTAATTACTGGAGGAAAACAAAACAAAGCCCCCATATATCTTCAACTATTTTAAAAATCAGTGCAAAGATCTCCAATATATCCCTTTGCTTCCTTCCAGGATCATAATTTTCTTTCTGTTCCTCACTGACTAATAAAAAGGAACTTGCGGGCTTATTCCAATGTCCTGAACCATTTCATTTGCAAGTGAATAGTTTGAGAGTACACATGTGTGTTTCTGTGTGGATGCAGGATGGCAAAATGCCAGGGTGTACAGCGCTGTTCCCAAATAAAGTCTGCTTCATGATGACACTTAGGCTAAAAAAAACCTAGTGCTTTTTTAATATCAGAAGTTCAGCCAGACATTGCTCTTGCACTGAGTCCCAGCATGCATTGTGAGAAATTCAGTGGCACATTTTACCTCCCATGGTCTCCTTCCAGCTCTAATTTGTCCATCACTAATGTGACCAACAACTTATTACCTCATATCCTCCAAAGGAAATACCAGTTTCTACCTTGTTTCCATAGTTAGTGGTAAAGCAGCAATGGATGAAAAGCAGTTTGACTTGTTGATTGTGAAAAGCTCAGAAAAGCCTGTGAAAGGGAGAGAATCAAGAGGAGAATGTTCAAATGAGCAGAGAGAGGTCAAAAATAGGGGTAAAAAGCCCAAACAAACCAACCGCCAGAAAACTCCAGCCTTCTTTCTTGGATCTCAAGACAAAGAAATTAAGCTAGGAGGATGCTAGAGAAAAGGAGAAGTAGCATGGCAGCATAGCCAGGAAAAATCATTGTAGCAAGGCCCTTGGCATGTTCTCAGCATGAAGAAACTTGATGAACATTTAATCCAAGCACATTCTTTATGGGGCTTCTGCCTCTCTTAAAAGCACAGAAGCTCATCCATGGTGAGGAGGGTATTAAAAGCAAGGTCTCCATGTGACCTCTGCATGGCAACATGCAATGGTGACATATTAAATATGACTAATATCTTCTTCAGAACTGAGTTTACAAAAATACATGCTCAGCTGTGGTTAGCAAACAAGACCATAATGTGGTGTCTATCACAGCACAAACAGTGTATTAATGGAGCCATTAATCACCATCAAAACTGTATTAGGAGTGAAGATAGCCAAAGAGAGCTTAACTGACAGCAAGTGGCCATAAACCTGTCCAAAAACTAATTTGATTACCATCATACCAGCATCTGTGCCACTTACGAGGGTTCATTTTTTTGATGAAATTAAGTAGACAAGTCGTTCATGCGTATAATAGACATCTAAATCACAGTAAACATGTTGCTGGCAAGAGAAGTAGTTAAAGAAAGTGGGAGACTGCTTTGCAGGTGAAATTCCAGGCAAAATGCACTGCTGGTGTCACAACAGTTGGTTAGAAAACCGTTGTCAGACTCATTTTGCCAAGCCAAGAGTAAGAAATGTTTTGGATCCATGTTCAACAGAATAAATGCTGCTGAAAGTCAGGGGATGTTGGGAGCCTCTAGCTATTTACAAGAAGGACGGCTTTTGCCAATATAAACTCCTGCTCTTTATTGACTATAAATATTCCCTACAAACAATCTGTTTTATTCATAGACAGTTGGGCCCATTATGTTTTGGTCTTGACAGACGGGACAGTAGGATGCTGCATTTAAATGACACAGACTGTATAGGAATGTATTTCCAGATGATAACTGAGCCTGGAGCTTCCACATAAATCAGGCAAGGGAAATTATTCTGTAAGAAATATGTTCAGATTTCAGTCTCATAAATACAGAGAGAAACCAAATTTTCAGGGCTTCTTAACTACTATGTGAGCACTTTAATTATCATTTAGACAGACACCAGGAAATTCACGTTTACTATTAGCAAGCCCATGCACATGAGAAGTCTCTCAGGAAAGTAAAAGATAACGTCCCACCTACACCTAACTAAAAGGTTCAAGTCTGAAAAGATCTCTGTTTTGGAGGTCAGGGGTAATTGGATTTTCTGGCAGAATCAAACTGTTCAATTGCTGAAATGAATATAGACTAAAAATCACAGTTTTCCCACTCGCTTTACCATGCTGCTGATATAGGTAGGACTGAATGTGTAGCAACATGCAGAGCTACCACTGGAAGGAAGTGACAAGAGCTCATAGCTCAAACAAAAAAGTATTTGAGAACCAGGTGGCTGTTTGAAGATGTGCCTTCTTTAATTTGCCATCTCTGAATAGACTTCACATACCTGGAGATCTTAGGGCACTTCAGATGTATCCCATGTAGGTACTGTACATATGCTGAATGCATAATATAACTGAATATGGAACAGAAAGGGGATCAGTCCCTGGAGAGGGAGATTGTTTCTTCAAACTAGACATTAATGATAGAGTGAGTGACATTTATCTCTGGCCCTTTTATGAATCACTGAGGTGCAAACAGTAAACACCTTGCCTTTGCTGTGAGCTATGCCTCAAGCCATGGGAAGCTGCCTGCCATTCACAAGCCAGTGCCTTGTAGGCAGCTCCATCTTACCTGAGTTCGCAGATGGGCCATTCCCCAGGTGGGTCTGGCAAAACACTTCTCATTAATCATTGCTTAAAGCCCTCTCAGTGGGAAGACCTCAGGTTAGACATCATTTGGAAACAAATTGGGTGAAAAATAGCTCTGACAATAAGGAGCCCACACAGAATTCCCCTGTGAGAGCTTCAGCAGTGCGAAAACAGACTCTTCCAGGACACTAAATGATCTGTCAGTTAGCAAATAACATTATAATCCAGTTTTATGCCACAGACAAATCAAAGCCTTTGCTGCACTTCTTCATTTTTTCCCTCTATTTTCCCCCCTTTACCTTCTTTGAAGTGACTGAATATTTGAGTTAGAGGAGGAAAGAAAAGGATCTGCTACAGAATTTACAAAACATACCCTTTATTTTCAGTAAGGTGAAATAACATCAGACTACCTAGAGACAGAGACAAAACAAAGTATCTCGGAAAGGAGGCAGACTGTTTTGGTCTGTGCTCCAGGAAAGAGAGACTGGTATTTCTATTCTGTTTTGCTCCCCCGACTGTGCTCCCAGTCCCCTTTGACTGTGCCTTTGTTTTTTGTGGGCAGAGACACTGATTCTGCACACACATGACTTTCTGGGGGTAATGGACTTGGTGACAAGCTTAAAAATAAAACCTGTGTTTATATATCTTGTGTTTGAATCAGGGCTGCAACAGCAACAGCACACTTGCTCACCTCATAGGCAATATAGTGGGATTTCTACCTGTACAGCACTCTGGAGACTTGAAGAACTATTTACACAATGAGAGTAATCTTAGAGAAAAATTAAGGTAGATGTAAGGCAGTTAAAGGAAGTAATTCTGCTTTTTCTGGAACACTTCACAGGTATCTGCCAGCTGTAACTGTCCTGAAACAGAAAGAAGTGAACCCCAAATCCAAGTCCATTTCCTAGACAGATAGACAAGTTGCAAAAGCTTCCAATGGACAAACCTAAGTCTTGCAGTATTGCCTTGTTGCCTCTCTTCTCCTGCACTAACAGCAGAAATGCACTCACAACCTACCAGACACATCTCAAGTTGACTGGCAGGCTGCCCAAGCTCTCTGTTGCTGCTGGTGCTGGCAAAAGTGTGTAGAACCCTTCCTGGCAGCAGGGTTCCCTCTTCTGCTCTATTTTAGGTGCATGCGCTGAAGTCCTGTTGGAGTAATTTTTAAAATGAAGCTTTAAAATGAAGTATGGACTTAAGTGCTTTTCTGAATGGAGGCTACTGTCACTATTTCAAAGCAAAATCTTTGTGCACTCAAACAGTGGTCCTGACCAGCTTGGTTATTCCTTGTTAAATGATGGCATTGGTTTCCAAAGCCAACACTTCATGCCAGTAGTAATTCTGGGTCCTCAGATGCGTTAAATGTTGACCAACTGAAGTAAAATTAAAACTTATGTCCCTTCTCTGCTTCCAGTGTTGTTTCTTTTCTCAAGTGTACCCAAAGGGTAAATTGACTCACTGACAACGGAAAAAGGGAGATGGTGACTATGCAGCATAATTCACCCAAACTGAACGGAGGGAAAAAGTATAATTTGGGGCGAGCCAGACATCCTTCACTGAAAAACATAGAGCATAGCCCAGCTACTACACACAGGCATGGACACAGGCAAAACCCACTGCAATAAGGGACTGAACCTTAAATGGTAATTGTTAAAACTCAGGTTTTGCTTCTTCATGATGTCTCACACTGACTTAGCTATGTGAATGCCTGACTACATAATACACTAGAAAGGGTTACGCTATTTTTTAATGGGTTCCAGCTATGACACCCAGTGTCCTTGCATGATTCAAGAAGGTGGGCTTTTTTTAAGTCTCTCCATTGAAAGCCCAAACACAACAGGTCTTAGAGTTTGAATAGCAGAAGTTTACAGCAGTCTGAATTCAGACAGGCCACTATCAACTGGAATCATCTCCACATGGCAGCGATACCAAATGTTTTAAGACGCAGGGGCTGTACAACAACCTGTTGAGGTTTTATCCCCTGATTTTGTCTTCCCACTTGTTCTCATGCTTTTACCCAGGGACCCCTCTGTCAGATTTTTTTTCTGGAGTGAATCAGTGACTTCTGACTACCATCTCTATATGCTGCCTCAGCTTTCTTACCCAGGGGCTCAACACAAAGATTGGTTGGCCCAAATACAGAGTTAACTTTTCTTTCAGTAAGATTCATCTGGAACACAGGTGAGGGACTCGGTGTGGTTCGTGCTGGAGTTCTCAAAGCCCTGTCAGTACCCTATCTAGAACACACCAAAGAGTCTCTCAGCATGAATGTTTGCAATGAAGTCAGAATGAAGTAAATTATTTAGCAAACACACAGCCCACCTGTACTATTCCTTCTTGCTCTCGGCACCACCTTGCACCACAAACAGCTTGCTGAAATCAAATTTAAAATTGACAGTGTTTCCATGGCATATTGCTGTCAGATTTCCAATAACGGCCTCAAGGTGTTGAGAAAGGGACACTGCTCCAGAGCTTGTCCCAACTTAGTATGTTTGTACCTCTCTACTGGCCTCCGGAAATGTCGGGGATGCAGCCAGCATCACTCATCACACAGAATTAGTGAGTGTGTGAGTGTATGCACATGGCAGCCCTGCACAGCAGTCAGCAAGTAAGAAGATTTATTGCTTTATTTGACACTCTGTTATTCACTAACTGAGCATGACACATCTGGGACTAGGAGCCATCTATTTGACATCAATGAGCCTTTTTTTACATTGATTGAGTTTATCCAGTTCATGCCCAGAATACAACCTGGGTAAGGAAAGGCTTCCAAAATGGGCTGGAATGTGAACTGCTGGCTTATTTTTTTTCCCAGGAAAATGAATATGATAGGCAAATGACCTCATATGTTACAGAGCAAGGAGAGGTGATGTCAGTCACTTCAGCACCATCTTTCTTGTCATGAGCCACCATAATGATGAGAAACCGTTTCTTTAATGCTGATAGACTGGTGGGGAAGCACAGGTCAAAATGCCATAAATAATAACGGCAATGTCTGGGGTCTGACTGAAATTAAATTACCTTGCCCAGCCCATAGATGAGACCACGCAGGATATCAGTTGCAGTGCTCAGGACGTGATTTTCCACGTGTGCTCTGCAGAACAATGATCTTCACAATTGCTTTTTCCCTTCCCTAGGTGGTATGACAAGCCAGTTGTGTGCATGAACACCACCTTGCTCTGAACTAGACACAAAATATGGAAAATCAAGAAAATCTTATCGATCTTACACAGAGCTTATGCTGAGCTCTGAATGCACTTTTGTTGCATAGGCAGCTTGGGCTATCACTGGACTAATGAAGGAAGTGACACTTCATACGACAGTGCAACATTGTCAAATGAATCCCTCACTGTTCAGGTGTTAAATCAGAACCCTTCCTAAACATTTCAAACAATCTTATGAATCTCAAAAGGCGAGCTCACGCTTCCTAAATGGACAAATTTTTTTTTTCTTACTTGTAATTGCTCCTGAGTCTGTAGTTAAGCTGCCCCCTATGCTGATGAGTTCCAAGACTTTCTATTGCTGCTGTTTTCTGGATGTAGGAAGGGAATTGGCTCAGCAGGTGATTTTAACCAGGATTTGCAGCTCTTTTTAGCTACCTCATCATGAAGAAGAACTCTCACCTCCTTTATATGTAGATATTGATATGACAATGTATAACCAAATTATTCTGCAGAGAAATTGTAGACAGGAAGGTGAGAGAAAGAAGTGAGCTGTCAGTATAAAAATATGTCAGTAATCAATCTCCTGTTTTAAATCTGTCAGTGCTGCTTTTTGTTTTGGAGTATGCTTATCAATCATCAAATTCATCAGGATGGCAGTACTGGCAGGCAGATCTGGCCTGTGATGGTGCTTCAGGGACTCAAGTAGCTGAGATCCAGGGGCAACCAACTCGATGTCTGAAAAGTCAGCAGTATCCTCCTTCATTATCTGATACGCTTTTCCTTGGGGAACCAATCTCGCCTCTTCATAAACCAGTTCCTCCCTCCAGCAGACCTGCCCGTTCCCAGCAGCTGGCGGGAATAACACCAGGGGTTTCTAATACACAAATCCTCAAATTGCCGCCATGGTTCAAGGTCATGCTGTTTCTCTAAGGCAAGTCTTACCAGAGATACATACTCAAGCTTTGCCACTCTGTAAATACCACGCCAGATCACACACCAGCTCTATCTAGTTTTTTATTGCTGATGTTTGGGATTTCCTACTTTTCCTTTTCTTTTATCAATTATCTTTCTAAAACGGGCAATCCAAGACTTTTTTTATTGCCTTGTCTTCTTTTCTGTTTGTTTGTTATAAAAACAGGTTCCATCACTGATCTGGACACTATTCCTGTCAATTTTTCATTGTACCTAATACAGTTTCCTTACTGCAGTCACACACTGATATTTTTCCTCTAATAAGTATAATATTTTTTTTTTAAATAAACTTTTCAATTCTTGGCACCACAGTTCTTTTGCCAATGTGCTATGTGTTGTCTTGCATGGAGTTTTAGTTTGAACTTTCCTACAAAGGAAAGTTATAAAAGAAGAATCATTTGGTTTACCAACAATACTTTAGCTACACAAATGAAGTTTTAATTTTGGATTTGTTTTTTCTAAATATAAGCTATAACGTGGCACAACATAGCATTTGCAGAGAAATCTTCATTTTATTGAAAGAAAGTCTGTTCAAATGCAAGATGGATATATTTTTTTCCCAATCATTCAAATAGAACATGGGCAGAACTTTTCTTTCTCCACATTTTTTATAAACTGAATTTATCAGATTTGGTGAGATATTTTAGTTTGTGGGGAACTATTTAGCCCCAGCACCGGTTTTTCTCCAACCAGCTTTATAACATGAAACATAATATGCATAACCTCAGGAGAGACAAACATTAGCTTGTGTCAGAATGACAAAATGCCATTCAATTTTTGTTTCCTGTCTCTCAGCAATATTTTTCATTCCTAATTCTCAGATTCTTTCATAACATTTTATGCCAGGCCATATGGAAAGTCTGACTACATTAGATCAAGGAGGTTTCCATTATCTTTTATGAGGTTGACACATTCAAATGATGATATGTGTTGGACCATTTTTGTATCTGTGAATTCCCATCTTCATGTGGAACACACTGACTTTTAGGCACATTGAATATTTTTGCACTAGACCTCCCAGACTGGAGACCTTTAGCTCTTGCACTTTGGGAAAGCTATGAAGTGCTGTTTTCATCCATGAACTTTTGTATCTGTTTCCAAAGACAATAGAAAAATTCTCAAATGCATGAAGCAGCGCTTACAAATGTCAGAATCCTTCACGTTTTCACCAGTTTACCAGATGCAGACGTAAGGCAGATCACCTCTGCCATTTCTTAGGATTAGCATCGACCACTCTCTGGCTTTTGGATCAGCGACTGCATTCAATGCTTTTCATACATTCTTCTTGACCCACCCCTCTTCTCTAAAGAACTGTTGTAGCAGCAACTCTAGAACACCAAGTCTGCATGCCACAGTAATTGAGAGTCTCCCTGTTTAGCAGCCAAGTCTGGGAAGTGACATTTTTTTAAATGATGACCTGGCTCCACTGCTTACTTCTACCATGCTCCCAGTGAGACTCTGAGATTTCTCATCTTTGTCACGAGAAATCAGCAACTTGCTGTTTTAACTTTGGCAATGAGGCTTGTTGGAAAGACAGCTTTCCTATCAGTTTGGGTAATCAGGGCAGCCAATAGGGGCTGTACCATTTCTGAGTGTAGCTATATACTTCCAAAAGTCGAAGAACTCTCATAAACTAAATCCCAAATCCAGATCAGGAAGAAAGCATTTCCTTTCCCTCTGAAGGGACAGGATTTGCAGCCTTGAAGGACACAAATACCCCATGACAGGTAGCCTGAACACCAAACAGAGGTATAGAGAGCATAGGGAGGCTGGTTTAAGATACAGAAGCCTTAGTAAGGCAGGCACTGAGATTACTGAGTAGCACAATAAATTCTCATCGAAGCATTCAAAGATGAGATGAGAAAAAGGTACTCACAGTACACAGAGAAACACTTCCTCTGTGTTAAAAGCATGGCTCCTAGAGGAAACTCAAATGCTAGCAAACTCTGGCACATATCGCCACATACGAAGTCACATGTACAACAACCTACCCACCCCATGGGGGGTAGTCATGGGTTTTTTTGAGCACAAATGTAAAAAGTAAAACATTTTGCTGGAGTCAACAGAAAGACAGGACTCCCGTGAGCTCTGAGGCACACATCAGGTTAGCAGAAGTTGTAAATCAGGAAAATCAGTGAAATTCTGGGTTCAGCACAGACTGAAAGTTGCTGCACATACACATGTAGCCATGCTGTGGGGTTTTTTTAATCCCCTTAGTTACTCTTCATTGCTTGTGGTTTATCTTCAAGTTTCCCTTTCTTCAGGGAAGTTGCTTCTTAAACAAAACCAGAATAACTGAGAACAAAAGTTTACTGCCTCTCACAGCCATAAAAATTTCTTAATCTAGTGTCACACTATGTGAAGTAAATAAATCTCAGAGCACCACTTTAAGGAGCTTGAGAGTTGCAACAGATGAAAAATTCATCTCTGTTCATGCAAACTCAAATAAATATGTAAATAAATAGAAACACGGTCTTCACTGCCATTTAGCTCATTGCTTGGAAACAGGAAGGAGCAAACTTGCTTGGAAAATTTGGTAAGCATCCTCAGTCATCTTTCACATGGCTTACAGAAGGAACTATTTCAATACTCATTCAATTGCTTAGCACATTTTCTTGATTTAGTGGTTTCTTTTAAAGGATTGTAAAAAAAAAGAAATTACAACCAAAGTGTTAAATTTTCCAAATTTGTAGATATTCTTGCATTGTATGATCAAAGTAAGGCTCATAAAGAAGTACTGTGTGGTTCTCCTGACGTGTAGTGCAAATCAGTGCAAGAGTCCACGCCATCTCTATGCCAGATCTCAAATGCAAATTAAATATAACATCTTTCATGGAGCAGAATATGCCCTTCGACTTAAGGAAACCCTGGAAAGCCTACTAAAATGCAGCCTTACAAGTATCTTATTCCTACAGAACCAGATGGAGAGAGATCTGTTTCTGGGAATCACAGTGTGTGAGCACCATGCAAAAAGTGCATTTATCTGACTGAGGAAAATGTATCTATCTATCTATCTATCTATCAGTAAATGTCTGAATGTTTGAGACTTCTGTGCTCACGCCTGAGACTTCTCTCTCCCTTACCATACTCTCACAAATCTTATCATCAATCTTTCACAACTGAAGTAAGTGGTCCATTTTTGAGTTCAGGAAGGGATTAAATCAAAATGTAGTTCATACTGATCAAAACCCTAAACCTACACTGCTGCTGTCATTAGGGTGATCCTTGAGTATGTGTATCCAGATAGACCTGCTCATGAGCTAAGGGATTATAAATAGGAAGACCATGAAAGCAGTTTTTGGTGGTACATAAGCCTCAGGAATTAAAATCTCAGGAGAGATATTTATTTTTCTTTGGAAATAAAAGTAATTTCAGTTAGATCAGCTATTCCTGTTGCTCTCCTCTCTTTTCTTTTTGGGTATGGAAATGGCTTTCAGGAGGCTATGACGTAAGTGGCAATCACTGGGAGTAAAACAATCATTCCTGTACTAGCTACCAAGCAAAAACTTTTGGGGCTAAGGCTGGTGCTAGTGGGAGACAAAAGGCTCACAGCTGTCCAAGAAATAGATCCTTAAGGTTCCTGTGCTTTAAGTACACTCCTTCAATTCCTTTTAAATTGCATGCATTTATGCTAAAAGTCTTCTACAGACTGTTTTTACTGAGACCAATGTTTTTGACTCTGGATATGCTACAAACAGCGATTTCAAGAGACAGCTCAGAGTGTTGACATTATTAGGAATTAACCTCTAGTTTTTCATGATGCTATGTGATTAAAACATCAAACTAACTTCAGTGCCAAAGTTGTGTTAACTGCTGCTTTGTGCCTCCAGCTGCGCTGAGCCCAAATGCGCTATGTAGGGTGTAAATCTGTCCTTTGAGAATAATGATTAAGGAATTTAATTAAAGATATTTTCTTTCCTACCGCAGCAGCAAAAAGCTAGGCAAAGGGCTAAATGAGGATGCTGCTGGGCAGGGAAGGGTGGAAGTATTTGCATAGAATAGCATCTGGAATCTCTATGTCCTCAAATACTTTGAGGGGGGAAGCTGTTTTCCACATTCATTACAGCCTGGTAAGGAAGAAGAGAAAAGAAACAAGGGGGGATAGAATAGGAACAGGGGACTCCTTTTGTATCTGTGTCCAATATGGTTTCTTTTGATTTTTCATTCTCCATAGTCAAGAGCTCCCCATGGGTTCTCATCTGTTACCCAGGCTTTGCCATACCTGCCTGCCTGTGTGAAAATGGCTCAGCTGCCAGCACTGGATGAGGCTAACAGATCACATCTATCTCTCTGGCGTCTACTGAGCACATAGGGCTCCAGGGATCAAGCCCTGGACAACAGCACAAAAGCAGGTCTGTATAGAAGCAGCCAACCTTCTGTATTGTCCACAGCTCATTGTGTGGACACTGGAGGTCAAAACTTGCTCACATTCCTGCCTTCCTCATGCAGTGGTGTCTGTGTGTGTGGGTGTGTGTGATTCTGTGTGTGCCAAAGGGTGAGCAAGCAGGCAGTGCAATGTTACATCACAGTCTTGTTTTACTTCATCATTTGACACAGAAATTAATCGGATGAAATTGATTCCAAAAACACTGAGAATGTGCATCTGTGTATTACATATAGAAATGGAGTTAGACATAGAGACAGAGACAGAGATGAACCAGAGATAGTGATAGCAATTGATACAGATAGAGATACACCCTTGCCAGCTTAAAATATAGTGATTCTGGAAAGCAAGTGCAGATTAAATGGGATTTCATGTTCTAATAGGTAGGTAATAAAAGCTCTTTGGCTTTCTGAACCTGCATTCAGAAAGGGCAAGGGAAGAATGAAATTAAAAATGTAAATAGTAAAAATGTCTGCTGGTTGAACAGGTGCTTGTTGTCAGTAAGTTCTCAGGACCAGTAAGGTTCTGAGAAACCAGAGAAGAAATACAAAGTAAGCATAGAAACAAGATTATTAGTGACAAGGATCAGGGAATGCATATTTGAAAGCAGAAGGGGGAGCTTTCAGTTCTGTGGAATAGTACAAGAAGGGGAGAAAAATAATAGCAACACATGAGAGTATCTATTTTGATGGTTCCTCCTTTTACACAAGTTTAGATGAGTTCAGTAAAACAATGTGTTTCCAGTGACCAGTCATCAATCCCTCTGAGGATTCACAAATAGTTGATTTGTAAAATTTTCCAAACATAAGCACATCAGCTAAACTGAAAAAAAAATAGAAAGAATGAATGCCTGGCATTTCAGAGCTTGAATTTATACCTGTGAGTTTTCATGCCACATGGGCATAAGGATTTCTCTCTTCCCTCTGGACAGATCCTGCATTCCTTCCTTGGGAGATTTCACATTGCCTCTTCCATTTGAGTTCCTGATTGGAATCTGTTCCTGCAGTCTCTGCTTCTGCAAGGAATCACTCTTTAGCCATTTGTGTGAAATGCATCCAGCAGTCCAAAGAGTTTCCTTTCTCAGGCTAGTATATTTTTTAACTCTATTTGATTCTGTTTTATTAGCCAAGAACCTCAGAGCTCATGTGCACTTTTTCTTTCTGCACTACCTCCTTTCCTTTCCTTTCCTTTCCTTTCCTTTCCTTTCCTTTCCTTTCCTTTCCTTTCCTTTCCTTTCCTTTCCTT
>WYDI02024149.1:56910-93478 GCA_009867235.2 Psittacus erithacus
CTTCCCTTCCCTTCCCTTCCCTTCCCTTCCCTTCCCTTCCCTTCCCTTCCCTTCCCTTCCCTTCCCTTCCCTTCTTCCATTCCTTCTTTTTTCTTTCTCTCTTTCTTTCTTCCTGCGTCCCTCTCCACAACCCCTCCTTTTTCCTTCTTTTCCCACTGTCTCTATAGAGCTTTTCAGCCTCTGTAAAAGAGTGACCGAAGAAGGATTTGCTGTCCCATTCGTTCCGCACTGCCCCCATAAAAAGCAAATATTTTCAGGTTGACTGAAAGTTTAACTTTGTTATTTTTTTTATTTTTAAAGAAAATCCAGCGTGACATGGCACGCGTTGGTGCCCTTGCCACTTAACAAATTACTTGTTTTTTTGACCTAAGTTAAATGCTGTGCAAATTTCCCTTGTCCATGTTTTCATTGTGTGCAGACTTCACTGATAAAGAATAAAGAGCTAACTTGTTGGGACTTTTTAGCCAGAGCTTCCTTCATTCACAACAGATTTTTTTCTACTATGTCTTTAATGACACCAAGGGCTCGATCCTCAGCTGATGTAAATTGGCCAATGCAGGATTGCCCTCTGCAAAGCTGCACTGCTTTGGAACCTGTTGGTGGCCTGGGACATTCAGGCAGAGCTCCAGCATGCAGCAGGTTCTTCTTGCCTGGCCCTTTTTTTCCCATCCCAGGGGACTAATGTGTTTTACCAAAGTAAATCACCACCAAATGCTTCCTCACACACCACCAAAGTGCCTGTGGCACAGGTATTGACAAAAAACTCAAAGCTTTTGTTGTTTCTGCAAACACAAAACCTGATTCAGCCTCTTTCACTTGTAAAGCCCAAAGGCTGGTAGCCCTGCAGGTAGCTGGCAGCTGAGTCTAAAGAAGCTGCTCTAGGAGCCAGAGCATCAGTGGGCGCAGGCTGCCATCTCTGCCTGCACTCCACTGCAGGCACTGGGGAGACAGGATTCAGTAATAGCTGCAGTATGCTGCCCCATAGGTGACTATGGCTGCGGGGCAGGAGCTCCACCAGACACACCCAAAACCCAAGCCTGCCTTTCTTGGTGCAGCTCTTCCCCTGCACTGCAACAACTTAATTGCTGTACTTAAACCATTTGTCCACTCAGCCCTGATGACTGAACTGACTGCGCATGGGCTGACTGCCTCCTCTCAACCCTCTTTTATTTTCTCTAAAATGGCATTTAATTTTCAAAAGAGAGAAATATTGTATAGTTATAAGTCCCATCCCTCTCCTTGTCCTAACCCCCACGCCCTCTTGCCCTGTGTTATGCTCTGCCTCTGCAGTGATTTAGGTCAGTGGATCAGCCCGCCCCACCACTGCTGGCAGGTGGTCCAGCATGGGGAATAGAGCCGGCCAGCCCAAGGTGAGGTAAAGTCTCCTTCTGCAACATAGCAGTGGTATTTCATTGCCAGCCCTGTGGAGACTCCTATGACAGCCCTCCCCACGACAGATTGCTGGCCCAACAATGAACCCTTTGTGCACTCTCATCATCCCTGCAACATCAGCTTTCACCAAAATTGCACCCTCCTCACAATTTTCCTTCCTCGGGAGAAAGAATAAAGCAAAGAAAGTAAGCATTGCCCACCTTTCTGAGGAACTGGATTCCTTCAGCTGGGAAAGCCCAGGACTTTATATAGACTAATTTTGTACTGCTGCATCATAGCAATGTCTCTACAAAACAGTTTTGGAAAGTATGAATCATCTTGCTTTGCTTTTTTTCTCATCTTCATATGACTTCCTTTCTAGAGACATGAAAAATAATTGTTGGTTTAGAACACAAACTGGTTTGATGTCCTGGTTTGGTGCCAGAACAGCTGAAATAGTGTCCTATGTAGTAGTGCATCACTGTTTTTTGTGAAAAGATGCAAGGGTTTTTCCAGGAGTAGCCTCAATGCTTGGGCATAGAGGCAGTGACACCAGCCATGTGAGAAGCTCCCTCACCGTTCTGAATTAGAATTCTTTTTGTACATTTTGGGGAAGAAATTACATTTACAGCATTTAAATTCTGCACTCAGTAATAGCAGTTTCAGACATCTTGAGGGGGACTGTGGTCACTGGAGGTGAAATGCCACAGGGGTAAGCACATGGCAAGAGGCTTGCCTTGGCTGTAACCCCAGGGTCACTTCTGCTGCCCTCTCCCCCAAGCGATGTGATGTACCCCTCACCATCATCTTCCTTTCCTGAGTCCTTCCTGGTGCAAGTCAGCAATGTTAGGAGTCTGTGCTATGGTTGCTCTGAACTCCGTTGTATAAAGACACAGGCACTTTATTATCCCAGGTAACTGGATTATCACTTAGGGTGATAATCAGCGCCATCTTTTCCATAACCAGTTAATGAGGTTCAAAGGGGTGGGAGATGGAGTTAACATATGATGAGACAGCAGACAGAGAACATTTGTGCTCTGCCCGGCAAGGCAACAGCACAAGGAAACTTGGTTTGCTTCTGCTTGCCTGTTTCCTCTGGTTGCTGATGCCTTTCTCCATACATTATCCTACACTCGTGCTTACTGAGCAGCAAAAAGAGCCTTAGCAAGTAGCATGTGCTTGTGTGCATATGTTAGCTAAGCTCAAACTTGAGAAGCAGCATTCATGGGAGGTTTGCAGGTTGCAATACTCTCAGAGAAGGCTCTATATTTTCACAGGGATAAGCCACACAGAAGCTCTCCTCATTCCCTGGCTTATCCCTACCTGTTTTTTGGCTCATACAGGGAAGGAAAGGTTCATTTGTGGGGAGATGAAGGCTCTGGCCCTGGCAGTGACAGGGCTGTGCCTATGCCTGCCCCATTTTTTCAGGCTTAGCCAGGCACCACCAAGATTTCAGATGGCAATGGGGTTTCAGGACTGGCATCACTAGCTTTACATTCATCTTTAAAAAAGCCAAGTCATCAACCACGTCCCTTTCCCTCAT
Organism: Psittacus erithacus; assembly: GCA_009867235.2. Classification (NCBI taxonomy): domain Eukaryota; kingdom Metazoa; phylum Chordata; class Aves; order Psittaciformes; family Psittacidae; genus Psittacus; species Psittacus erithacus. Next base: position 59,825 of record WYDI02024149.1, read on the forward strand.
CTCAGAAGTGGCTTTTCAGTCCTGCCATGTTAGCAGAGCTGCTGAGGGGTGTAAGGCTAACTATGAATAAGTGAGTGGCTATACTAAGGCTTTTCAGCAGGATTTCAGTAGCTCCACTATAAAATTACCTGCACCTGCCTGCTCTGTGACAGCTTCGTTTGTGCATTGAGCCTTCCTGCATTGCAAAACCAGCGCATCCTCTCCAAGACCAGCCCACTTTTACTTACGAGTCTGCAAGGCACAACAATGAACAGCTATGGAAACTTTTCTCACCTGCAGCTTTTCAGAAGAATCCACCTATTTTAAAGTAAGGACTTATTTTGTTCGGACAATTGCTTTTATCCTAAAAGATATTAAAAACCTTTTAAAACCTGTAATGATATAACAGTCTGTACTTAGTTTTTACTGCTAATAAGCGTGGGAAATAAGTAACTACTATCAACAAACAAGTTAGAAATTAGTCTATTCATTGTCCTTGCTGAAGTCACTTTACATGTTGCACTGTGAAATCTTTTGTGGAATGATCACTGACAAGCCATGCTTGGGATCCGCATTTTTGTCTCATCCCACACTTGTCACTCATGTTTGCAAATAGTCTTTACTTATGTCATTTCAGAAGAATGACAGTCAGAACACAAGTAGCTTAAAATATCAGATTGTCTCCCTGAAAGGGATATGCCCTGCATTAGCAGAAAGCTGCATATAATGGTAAAAGCATTAAAGTGCCAGGGAAAGGTAAAGCTTTTCAACCAGATAGTGTTTTGATGGGATGAGCATGGTGGTATTTCTGTAACACTCTGAGAAACATTAATGATGGTAGCTGACATTTTCTTTCCTTCAAAGCCAACAGCAGAAAAATAAGGCACCTATTTAAAATTAAAACAACAACAAAGAAATAAACAAATTAAAACAGCCCTTCACAGGGCAGCCAGTCTGGGGGCTGTATTGAGCTGGAAACGGCCTAAAGCTACTGGCAAAGGCTTCCCTTTGGGCCTCAAACAACCTGCAAAAAGGTATCTTCCAAAATAGCAAGTCTCAGTTTTTGCCACATGAATTTGTTTCTATTCTGGATTTTGTGGAAGAGGTTGATACCTTGTAGTGGTGCATCCAGGCAGAGAGTAAAGCTCTTTATGTATTAAGTACAGCTTGAAGTCACTGAAACCCACTGTTAGACCTATGCCTGATGACACAGCACTACACATTCAGAGATGTGCCCACAAGGGCAATCATGGTAAGGGAAGAGCCCTGAAAAAGGCATGACAGTAAGGGCTGCCCATGTTAAGGCTGGCGCCAGGGGAAGCCTTTTGCCTCTCTTACTAAATGACTCAGGAGTTCACATCTGCCTGATGGCACCACTGGCAGCTTTGTACTGGCATGCCTGCAGTTCTCCCCCACAGTATGCCCCAGTATGGCCAATCTTTTTCAGTACTCTGCCCCACTCTCCTTAATCAAAATCACTTCAAAGACCCAAACTAGATTGATTCACATGTGAACACTACCCAAGCTTTCTTCCAAGGGGGCAAATACCTATGCTCCTTTGAACCCACTGTTGCCTGTTTACTTGTATTTACTTTTCATGGCCTATGGCTGAACCATGGAAATTAGAAAACAAACTCCTATTCAGCAAGTCATGTCAAAGGTGACCGCTATGTCAGAGATTCAACTGTGGGACAAACATTCCCCTGATCAGAGGCCTCTTCTGCAGTGCTGCTGTCTCCACAGTTACATACCTGTCTGCAGAAGCCTTTAGTTTATCTTGTCTATGCTGGAAGTCCTAGACGATGCCATCAATCTGAGAGATGAGAGGGATGCTCCTTTGACATTCGCACAATGGCTGCAGTGCAAGAGAAAGAAAATCAGCTCCCCTGCAAACTGCCTCCCTTTGAACTACGCAGGGAGTGTCAGGGCAGTCACCATCTTCACATCCAGGTCTTGTGAACTGAGAGGCAGAGCAGAAGAGGGGACCCTGAGCCTCTGCAGGGCACAGGGGCTGTGGGCGCTCCAAGGTGCTGTGCAAACACAAACTGGCTTCTACTTTTTCATTGGTGTGAGCCAGGTGGATGGCTGGAGTAGGGGGTGCAGACCTCCCACAGGCACAGAGTCTGTGGAGATGATGGAGTCTGCAATCTCTGCTTCTAAAACTGCCTGCTTCCAGAGGCTGGTTAGGGACCCACATTCACTGCCAAGAGCAACTGAGTGCAGCAATGCTGTGCAGGGACCTAAGCAGTACTTTGCAGACCTCTGGTCTCTGCCCTCAAGACCAGAAGAAACAAGGGTGGGCATCTCAGCAGCTTTGCAGATGGTTAAACAGCCAGCTCTTATCCTCCAGAGAAGAAATCTGTAAAGCGCCTAATGGCCAAATTCTGTGCTATGGTATAATGGCTCCATTTAGACCTCATCTACCAGAGCTCCAAGCCAGAAAAATAATTCAAATGCGCTTTATCACAGAGCTCTCTAACCCACTTCCAATGGTCTTGTGTCTCTTCAATGGTCAAGTGACTTGAGACTTGCTGGCAAAAGCAAAATACAGCAGTATAGCTTGTCAGCAAAACAGGATTTCCTGGACTTTCTTACTCTTTTAAGGCCCTTGAAGGAGCTTTAAAAGTATTACAGGGCCATAAAAGGGAACTAGATGATGTTCCAGCTAAAAGCTACTGCTGAGTCAATGCAGGAGAGTTGATGGCGGTGATGTTGTATGGTATGATACAACCCCCAAACATATCTGAGCATCTCAGTGTACTTCAAGCCAAGATATTGCATTCATGCCTCTTCACCACAGTGCTGATGAAAGCTCTTACCTGCTCCAGCTCACTGTATCTTGGCTGCCCTGTGCCTTGGAAAGCTGAAATTCAAGAAATTTCTCCCAGATCAGTCAACTACCTTTCACTGGTGCAGTAACAATCAGGACTGTTACAAAAATGGGGAGTGTGGTAACCATATGGTCACTGTATACATCCTCATGGTGTATAGTACAGCATCTAGTACTGCAGCCCAGGGAAGTCAATGAAAGACTGTGGAGTAAAAAGCTAACCAGGAATCAAAAGGCTACCACCAATTACTTTGTATTGATACAGTTCAAAGAGCAAAATGAATAGTAGGAGATATGTAGATGTGAAAATACACAAAGCAGCCCAGTTAGTCTGCTATAGGGCAGTATTTTAGGCTCAGGATAATAATTTCCCCAACTTTGGCTATAATATGTAGGTGAGTCCTTGTACCAGGGAACACAAAAAGCTTTTAAGAGCAGTGTGAAAATACATGTTTTAAATATGCATAAAACTAAACACTTCTTTCATAAAGCCAAACATCCCGTAACACAGAGATGTTGAAGTGTAGATACACTAAACTTGCACCAAGTTCCCTAATGCTGGCAGCTTTTATGCTCTAGAATCTAAAGCAGCATCAAAGACCGTGAAGAAATGGTAGCTGGGACATAGTACCATTCCATCTCTGCTATTGTCCTGTCTCAATATTGTTTTAAGTGTGAAAAGAGAACAAATGGGAAAAAAGGAAGAAAGGAAGGGAGAAAGCTCAAATGGTAAAATATGAGTAGAGCTTTCAGAGACAGTAGATCTTTTTGATGCAGTTTTCTTTTTCTTTTCTTTCTGGAGTAGGACAGAGTCAGTGTTACAATAGCTATGCAGGCTTCCCTCCATGGGGCACAGATAGAGGCTGGCCCTGCTTTTAGGAAAGTGCTCCACATTCCCCCCATGCAAATACCCAAAGAGCAAACGCATGTCTAAGCTGGCATGCTAAGCTTTGCACAAAATCAGCCTCTCTTTGGTCATACAAACCAGCCTTTGCGCTGACAGCCTTAGAAGTTTACAGTGAAACTAGAAAGGGAGCAAACATTACTAGGTTTCAGAAAACCTCATGTGCCCACTTACTGCTACACTGTCTTTTCTAGCAGTCTCCCTAAGGCATAGGGATCCAGCCCAGGTCTAGGATTTCTGCATATAAAGCACATGTGTTTGGAATTACAGCCATGAATGCTGTAATTGATGGATTGATGGGATTTCTACACAAAAGTGAGAAGTCAAGGTTTCCAGCTGAATTTGCTTTATTAATTAGGCCCTAGCCCAGACAGAGCCTCCCTCCCTGCTCTGATGGCTGCAGACAGCTCTAATGCTTCTGCATACTGCCACACACCCCAGTCAGTTCAGAAACTATGAGTTATACCTGTAACGATAGCTAGTGAAAGGCAAATGCATGTCAGACTGGCAGCTTTTGTTTCCTTTTTTACCTGCCTGCTGACAGGCAGAGAGGTGAATGGCTTACTTGAGACAAGCAGCCCAGAGATGGGCTTGCAGCAGGCACTTGACCTCTGGCCTGACATGACAGCCAAGACTTGATGCAATACAGCACTGCACTGCTCACTTACATTTTGAGGTTGAAAGGAAGCAGAATGGCTGGTTTTCTACCCCTCACCACCTTTTCCTTATTTCTGGTGCTTTAAGTCTCTTCTTTGCTGCTCTGCCACCAGGAGAGTAAAGCTGTGGCCAAGATGGAAACAGAGCAGCAACTGGTGGTGGGGCATCCTTTGCTGGCTTATGGGCATAGCCCCCTTCCTGAGAGCAGCCTGCGGCATGGCAATCAGGTCCCTCTTCCCTAAACCTCCAAATAATTTCCTGAATCTGAGCCTTGCAAAGCAGCGTTCAGCCCTACATAATAAACTCTCATATTCCCCCTCCCTTCAGGGGTCTCAGGGCAATAGCGCAGAGCTTCAGAGCCATGTGGGGCTGCCTCTCAGTTATTGGGAACACTCAGCCCTTGTACGTGCTTCAGCATTTTAGAAATCTTAGGGTTTCATCACTGTGCTGTGTTTAGCTTAGGGAGTGCAAATAAGTTCCCTGAGACTCATCGTGTGGTTAGTGCGAGCCAATGAGCAGGCTCACGAAGGGCACCTCTTGCCAAAAGAGCAGATGTGTCCGAAGCCTGTACCAGTTAATTTTGTGACCTACTGAAATCACTGAGAGATTTATACTGCTAATTACTGACTTTGTTTCTGGTTTAATCATCCTTTCCTTCACCTTTCTGTAAGGCTGAGAAGGGAAAAAACACTAATAAACACCTCACCTTCACCAGGATATTGTTTCAAATATAAGCACATGAATTTAGAGATGCTTAGGCATTTAGGGAGGAAAACATTTGCAAAGAAAATATTTTAACTAAAGCTTTTAGTTCAGTGGTGAGGCATATCTTTATTTCCTAGCCAGAATCCTTCATGCAGTGAAAGCAAAATGATTTAAAAGTATTTTTTTGTTTTCTGGAAAGGAACAAATGAGCTGCAGTAGATTTCCTTGTAAATGCCCAGGAAAATGAATGACAGGGATGAAAGGCTGTCAGAATGTTACAAAATACATTAAGACCTTGATTCTGCAAAGTTTGACTCCCCTTTGTAAATACATTTAGCGCATAATTTCACTGAAGCTGGTATGGCTACGTACATGCATAAAATCACAATGTTCAGGCTGTCTCAGGGAGCATGTTAACCTAATCCTATTCTCTAAATGGCTTTTTCTGTGATTTGCTCTGGCTTTATGTGCTTCATTCCCCCCACCCCCCATGCACCTCTGCTGCATGGTTCCCATGTTTTCCATCAGTACTGGCACTAGGCACACCACGAAAACACACAGGCAAAAAGGCTTGACAAGGAGCCATGGATTAATAGAATTAACAGAAAAACTGTGCCTCCATTTTTTGCATAGCAGATCCAGCTTTGAAACTGATTCTTCTCAAAGCCTTGGGCAAATTACTCAAACATCCCCTCAGGAGGGGCAGCAGTGCTTTACAGAGCTGCTCAGCAGTCTGATAATGTCACCAAGCTGCCATGACCATCACAGAATAAAGCCACCCAAATTAATTTGAAAGAGATTTAGTTGCTAGACAAAAACACGTAGTGGGCAAAAGGCTGTATTTTGATTTTCTCACTGCAAACAGTGCTGCTCAGGGAGCAAATGAGGAAACCAAAGGCAATGCAGCACATCCTTCAGCAGCTGCATTGCTTGGTAATGTTGACTATTTTAATGCCTCCAGGCCCCAAGGTGGCACCTCTTTCTATGGATTAGGCTAAGAAAGGCAGGATTGGGACCTCTGGTTTTGGTTTCTTCCTAAAAGGCACCAGGTGCCTTGCCTCCTGTTCCTATCAGTTATCTCACTAATTTTCTGGGCTTACTTGCTCCTGTGGTTTGGAAAAAGGAAGAACTCTATAAAAAAATTGGGCTTAAGCACTGAAAGGCCTCTGTTGCTTCTTGCTTTGTATTTAAACCTTCTCCAGCTGATGGCCTGGACACTAATACAGAAGTGGCACCGAAGCGCTGAAGCAGCCAGTCTCAGCTGTCTCTCAGACCAGGAGCAGTGGAGCTGTTTATGGCTCCCACGATCAACTCCTGCAGGGTCCCTGAAGTTAACAGAGGTGCAGAGCACTCAGCCCCCCAAACCAGCACCACCGACATCAGTGCACGGCCCAACCGGTTGTTTCCCCAGTCCGGGAAAATTTGTTGTCAGGGACTTAACTCTGTATGAAAGGAATGTTGTTTCATTTCAGAACCAGAGATTTCCGACAAGACAGAGCATGAGCTTTCTGAAAGGCGAGAGCTTTTTGTTTTTTTCTCACAAACATGCTCAGACATAGCTTTCCTTTCAGCTAATTAAGCTGTTTTAAAGCAAACTGGTCAAACAGTGACATCGTGGTGGGGAGCCTTGAAATCAGTTGCATGATATAGAAGGCAGGACATTTAAAGGGCGACTTCTGCCATTGTTTCCCCTGGCTGAATCTTTTCTACTTGGTCAATGCTTCCAGAGTGACCCTATACAATTGGGAGAATTCAAAGCCACTGACCTCAAGAGGTGCCATTAAGAAGGCAACTGCAGAATAAGATTTCATGGTTGGGAGCCAAATTTACCTTTTCCTTCCAAGTCTTGATGCTTACAATATTTTATATGTATGTTTTCTTCCTGTCATTAGCATATTGCTAAACCAGCTAAATAAAAAGAGAAAGCAGACGTTAAGGCAGCATTGGCAATAACTGCATCTTGGCTGCATGGAAAAGCTGAACCATTTAAGGTGAAAGCTGGAACTGCAAACAAATCATCTTACAGCATTATTGTGGTTCCTTCAGCTTTGTGGCAGTGAGTGATTGGTAGGAGTAAGATTCACTTTGCTAGCACAGAAGATGGACTCTGCCCAGCATGTATTTTGTTAAACAGACTATGACATCCATTGTTTTTCCAAGCTGCTGGATATAAAATTGGTGAGTTTCAACATCTGCCAAATGACCATACAGTTTCCCATGTGCAAAGAATAGACAAATTTGAAACATTAATAACCAGAAGCACTGGCAAAAGTGGGTTCCTCAGTGTTTTCTTTCTGAGGACCTCAGGGATGCCATTCAGCTGGGCAGCCAACACACAAAGAAACCTTGGGAAACCTGCAAATGGGCAAGTCACTGCTGTAGCCCCATGCAAAGCCCTACAAAACACAGTGGCCATAGGTAGAGAGTTTCCCGTGCTCCATCCAGCTGTTTTCAGCGCACCCAGGGAAGCTAAGGCTGTGCCAAGGTCCACAGCATCTGGCCCCCTTTTCACAAAGCCATCAGAAATGGTTGTTTTGCCCCTGTGTGCTCAGCACACACAAACAAAATGGAGGTGGTGCAGAACCGTGTTGCAACATGTGATGAGCAATCCCTACCTGTCCATTTCTGCTCCTCAAGAATCTACCCACAGCCCAGCAAGCCATCCTGAACATACCCTGCACAACTTGCAGCTATGTGGAGAGCCTGAGGCATCCACTTGGGCAGAAGGTCTCCTGCAGGATCACAAGGATCCAGCAGTTCCCCATGCTGCATGAGGAAAGCAGTGCCTCTGCCTGCACTGGGGGGCTTGGGCCAAGGCTGTCCTGGGGCTCCTCACACAGTTACGTAGGGCTGTCTTGCACTTGCATCCCATACCATGGGTGCATATTACTTCAGAGAGTACAAGGGGAATCTCTTTTAAACAGGATCATGGCAGCTACTTATGGGCAGAGATAGGGCATGTGTCTCTGCCCAGAGCCCTCTGCATCAGGGCATTTCTCTCTTGAGTCAGCCTGGCCTGACCAAACAACAGGGCTACAACCATGGCAACAGATGAGTCAGACAGTGATGGAAACTGCCACATCGCAGAGGGCCAGTGTTTCCACACATCCCACAGCTAGCAGCAATCCTAGAAAGACATTGTGGCTGGTTTTAAGCCATTGGGATGGTCAGAGGAGCCCACCCATAGGAGTGCATCAGCCCTGGGATGCTCCTTTCCTCATGTGTGCACATGCGTGTGCTGGCACGTGTGAGCAGCCTGCTCCTCTCCCCAGCACTGAGCTGCACTGGCCATCCCGCTCCCCTTCCTGTGATGTCACATGTTCAACACGATGACTTGCTCTATAGAAGCCATGTGTTGTCACAATGTAACATCATTAAACAAAGTGTTTAGAGCAGTTTTTGCAGAGCCAGAACATGAACAACAAAACCCGCCAATTACAGTGTCATTTTGTGTAGTTGTTAAGGTTTCAAATGTCTCCAACTTTCTCTGGTAGGCCATATTGAGCATGTCACAGTGAACATCTGAGATAACGATTTGCTAGGCAATGTGCAATTCTCGCCTTTTTTTTTTTAATATCCGAGAAGAAAGAGTTCTTTATAATAATTTGGCTCAAATGCCTACACACATTGCTCCAGCGTCTGTAGCAGCATGTGTTTCTAGGATTGTTCTGGAAGAGAAAATGCAGAAACAGCAGGGAGCAGAAGATAAACAGGCAATTCGTGACTCATTAAAACAAGCATTGGTAGCCAACATTGTGGAGTGTGTGAAGGCCCCAGATCCAACTCGCCTATAAACTTTTTTTACCAGCTGGACTTAGCATCTGTCAGAGTTTGGAAGGAGAGATAATCTGGTACAAATGATTTCAGTGTGTCGCATTTATTAACCTGCCACCTTACATAACACTGCTGATTGGGAACCGGGGGACTGGCTTGAGCAGTGACACAGCTTATTGTCCAAACGGTACAACTTCACTATTAAAGATGCTGTCTTCCCTGCCTCTTTTTAAATTATAATGAAGACAGTGGAGCAAAAGCGATAATGAAGCAAACTTAAAAAGCAGTGCAGTTCTGAGGAACGTACGTACAAAACAATATCCTCGGTACATCTTCCTTGCTTTGCTTTTCTGCCTCCCCAGTGCCCACTTTCCTCCACATGCTCAGAAAACTTTTTAGTCTGCTTGCCACAGGAGCTGGGGTACACACTTCTGAGTAAAACAAATGCCTTATCTCACCCCAGAAGCTACTGCCTTCTGAGTGCAATATTATTTACTGCCTGAATGGCTCCAGGAGTGGAAAACACTGTGGATGTCATGGCAGGCTCAACAACCCCCCACAAAAATGAACATGATTTTGTCCAAAATATTTTAGAGTTTGAAATATGTTCTTCTTTTCTAATACAGTTTCTTTCATTAAGGGCCTGATCTATCTCTAATTAATATAGATGGAAAAATTCTTTTTGATTCCAAAAGAGAAAAGGCTGGTTCCTGATGCTCTGCAGGAACTGCTGTCTTGGCAAGATTCATTAAAAATAATACATATACATTTATCCTAGTTTGGGATTCAGCTCTTTCCAGCTCACTGAACACTTACTAGGGACTACTTGACAAATAGAAAACTGTGAAGTGGTGTTTTGCTCCTTTTACAGATCAGATGCCATGAATTTCAAATTAATAGAGATGTTTACTTGCTAATACAAAATTTACATGTATTAGCTTATAAAATATGAATATGCCGGTTTCTTGTTTCAAAATACAGTCTTGCCATTTAAAAAACAAAGCCTGCAGAGACTTTGGGGGAAAAAAAACAACACTCAGGCTTAGGAATACCTCACATTTCATTTTGGCTAGCCTATTATTTGTAGTTTTGAAACTTTATTGGTCCCCGATCTAATCTTTTCTGAGTATGAAAACATTAACATATGGTTTAACACAGCACAGGGCTGGAAAGTCCATATCCCAAATGCACATTGTATGCAGGGTGACATTCACACTAAATATCATCCCACAGGGTCTGTACTCCATTTTACCTGGGATTGGAGAGCCATGAAATCTCTGGAAAAGTTGTTCATGAGTCTGAACCAAATGGCGTGCAGTGTACTGAGATACTAGCAGCGTGTGCTGCTGCCAAAGGTTGTGGCTCAAATGTCTCTCTAAGTAACATTAAAAATCTGCTGCTTCATGCCTATGAATTTCAATATTTATAGCGTTCAATAAAATGGTCCACTGTCAGAGAGAGATGTGCCACTGTGCACTCTCTGAGCAGATGGGCCGCAATATGGCACATTTACATGGACCAGCTGTGGAGTGCAGAAATGAATGCTGGTCAGAGGCAGGCTGGAGGCGCCACATCTGGAATGCAAACAGACCTGCCTCCGCAGGCACCGGGACCTTCCCTGTTCAGGACGAGCTCTGATTTAGGGCGGCTCACCAGTGTGCCTTAAACTGCATCAAGAGTCCTCATTAACACAAGAGACTACAGTGAGGTTTAGGGCCTGGAGCTTCTCTGCTGGGCATCTGTTAGAGCCCGGGGATGGTACTCTGTAGCCTGACATAGAAGCACCCTGGGGAGACATTCTCTCCTGTATTGTGTTATGGGCTAAATTTGACTTCTTTTCTTCCTTTTAAATTCTCTCCTGCACAATGTTGTACACTGAACACCTTCTGATGCAAGCAGCAAACAAGCTTCTCTCGCCTTCCACCCCTCCCTATGACCCCCTGGGCAACCAGGGATTCTGCTAATACTCTGAAACTTAATTGATTTTTTTTAAGCAGAAAACAGTGACTACTCCAGGACTGCATAAAAAATAATAAAACACACATCCACTTTGCTTCCGCAGTAAAAAGGGATTTTTGAACCTTTAGATCACCATTTCTAAAAAATAAGGCTGGTGGTCACTTCTGGATAGATCGTTTTACACTGAGTTTCGGCAAAATCTCAGTCTCTGAAGTCAATGGCAGAATTCCCACTGTTTTCAAGTAGAGTTAGGATTTTGCTCAATTACAATAAATAGACCTTAAAGTAGGTATAAAAAATGATTTACTCACATATTAAGGTCCCTCTGTGCTTTCAGAGTGGCCTAATGTGTCCTTAGCATATATAAAAATCATATGCTTAAATCAAAAGGACAGAACAAACATATATCTTTGATACAGCACAGAAATAATCAAAAACAAATTAATAATCAGATAATGCAAATAAGACCTTCCAATTTTTCCAGATCAACATATGTCATCCCCACATTTTACTTCCATGGAGGTGTTAAGAGTGTGCAGGGGAGGGGAATACAGGTATTCTTTGTCATTTCAGCCTTCCCAGAGCTAATACTAGAGATACGGTGCCAGCTGAAGTGTGGCGCTGTGCAGTACCTAGCCTGCTGCATGGCAGCTCCCACATTTACCTGATTTTGGAGGATAAACGGAAGAGTTTCACATGTCCCTGAGGCTGAATATGCAAAGCATGGAAAGAATTGGTGTTTTTCTCCTAGGGAGTTTGCTATCCCTCCTCTCTCCCTCCTCTTATCTCCCACCCGCTCACCCCTGCCATTCACAGGTTTTTAGAGCATTTTTAAAGGCTTGGCTGGTTTTAATGAATAGGCACACAAAAGAGGAAATAAACTGCCCGGTTTATGATTGCTTCTGTCATCTCACTGGAGGAAGGCATGGTAACAACTAACATGAATCTAGCTTTAAAAAGAGCATTGCTATGTATATACCCTATTCTTTTTTATCATTCCTGGGTATCTGTGACACCGTGAAGCCCAAATATGCTGTGGAAATCCATCACCAACACATACACATCAAGGACTCTGTAGTGCAGAGATTCAATGTGCATTTAAAACTTACAGCGAAAACAGATACATACACTTTGTGCCCAATTCTGTTCTCAGGGACCTTAACGGCAGAGCTCCCTTTGACTGCTGGGGGGCTGCAGCATGGAGCAGTTATTTGTTCTTTGATCAATAATTCAGAGTACATCTGAAATCACACATCCAGCATACTCCAAAGCTGAGCAGAACACAGCACATTGCACATTAGCAATAATACCCTGAATATGGTGAGGGGCTGAATAGCTCTGTCCTCATGGGCAGGTCGCGGGGACTCTCCCTCTGCACAGGGACACAGCTCCTCTTTGCTCTGCCAGGGGACAAAGCACAAATTATGCTGCAGGGTTGAGGGCGCTATCTGAGAAGCAGGGGACTGTGATGCCAGCCCAGGAGAGGAGAGCCCCTGCTCAGCCACATAGTGAAAGCTAAGCTGGGGAACATGAGGATACATGAGGATTTAATGCACACATACATTGAAATCATCAAGGATGCGTATGGACAGGAATGGAAATCAGGCAAAAATCTCTTCCAGAGACCTCAGCAACAGGGAAATCTGGGACTCAGCCCTGCAGCTAGCTGGTAGTGCAGGCATGGCCCTGGTTTCTCTGCCTGTGAACCAGAAAGAAAAGTCCTACCCCACTGCAAGGGAGCTGCAGTTCTGCGGCCACAGGGTCATATTCACACTAAAAATACAGACAGCTTTGATGCCCTTTGGACTGACAGCTGCCTGCTAATCAAGGACAGCTTAGATAATTGCTGTCTTGCAGCTTCTGTATTATTGTAGCCTCTCAGGTCTGTTAGGGCTATTCTAATCCAGATTTACATACGTCACCTTCCTCCTCCTCTGCCAGGCAAAACCACGGGACCTACCTGAAGGGGAGAAGGAGAGCCCACAGGCCAAGAGAGCACAGCTGATCAGCTCCCAGACGACTAGAAGTTACAGCACTTGGAGCCATGATCTGTCTCTTGCTGCCTGGGCTAGAAGGTGACAGACAGAGCCGTTACCATCACAAATCACTTCGATGCTGGATGTCCATCACGCAAGCACTGTTCTAGTGCCGGGCTGTCTGGCGCAACATGTGCCTGTCATGGACTGCTGCACATGCAAGTTTTCCCATCTTGTAGGAGATATTTTGACCATATTTTGACCTTCCTGACAAGAAACAAGTCTATTTATGGCTAGCTTCTTTTCATAAATAACCCAGCCCTTACCACACCACACACACATGTGTATTTGGCTTCTAGTGTTATTTATTATCCTTTTCTTTTCTCATTTCTTTTCCTCACATTGCAGAAGCAGCTTAGGGAATACCTAAGTTTATTAGAATTGCTGTTAGGAGTTTTACAAGGACTCAGACCTCAAGGTCTATTTGATGTCATATATTCTCTACCAATAGCAGCATCTGATTGCTCAATAACAAACACTATAATCCTGGGTGATTGCATGATAAAGTGAGATTTTTTGATCTGATCAAATTATGCACAGTGGAAAAAGGCAGGTGTTAAGGGGTTACTGACAGGTCTCAGATGTCCCTGCTCATCCCCAGGACTTGCTGAGTCCCAGCTCTGGGATAAATTTAGAGCAGACTGTGGGCTAATCTAACTTAAACTGTTCTGGCAGCGGTCACCAGTGGTTGACCAGTGGGCTGGATAAGACCACAGGCTGCATTCAGCCACAGACTATGTTCCCCACCTGACAGTAGCATATGAATATTAAGTACCACTTTTAGATAGCAAATAGTCTTGATTTTACTGAGTAGAATGGTCTCCTAATGCTTTACCGCTGCCCACAGGGCAGAAGTAGCACAGCCCAGGGAAAGCAGAAGGGCATTCTGTGCACCAAAGACAGCTGCTCAGCAAAGGTGGTTTGGAGGGATTTTTTTTCAGTTGTACCTGTCAAAATCTGTTGGCAACTGTGAAATCACTGAATCATAGAATCATAGAATAGTCAGGGTTGGAAAGGACCTTAAGATCACCTAGTTCCAACCCCCTGCCATGGGCAGGGACACCTCACACTAAACCACGTCACCCAAGGCTCTGTCCAACCTGGCCTTGAACACCGCCAGGGATGGAGCATTCACAACTTCCCTGGGCAACCTGTTCTTGAACACCGCCAGGGATGGAGCATTCACAACTTCCCTGGGCAACCCGTTCCACTGCCTCACCACCCTTACAGTAAAGAACTTCCTTATATCCAATCTAAACTTCCCCTGTTTATGTTTGAACTCATTATCCCTTGTCCTATCAGTACAGTCCCTAATGAAGAGTCCATCTCCAGCATCCTTATAAGCCCCATAAATCAGCCTCAATTTCACATTCCTTCATAGCTTGCAAAGGAAAATAACATGTTTTTTTCCTTGTAAATGTAGTACGTCTCACCTGGACTCCAACGCAAAACAAGCGCAGAATTACATTCTTTTGTGCCAACCCCTTTCCGACGGGAAGGAAAGGAGGTATTGTAGTACACCTCAGCATCTGCTGTGTGTAGGGGAGCATGGAAAAAAAATGTCTGCAGGTATTAAACCAGAATTGTTGCACTAGTGACGGCAATCCCAATTTTGATGCAAACATTATGGAGCAAATTGCTGCCTGACAAAGGAAAATTATCACAATATATAGCTTGAATCAAGATGCCAAGTAAGGCCAGCATGTGCTGGCCAGCAGCAGTCTAGCAAGAAGAAGCAGCAGTAGAGTTTGGTCCATATGTTTGTCCTGCTCTTGCTGCTGAGCAGAATCCTGCCACACCGGTTTCAGAGCTTTGAAGGCCAGAAGGGACCATTACATCACGCCGTCATCAGCCCTGGCTGGGGCTGCCCAGGCAACAGATGGCTGAAATGCAGGCAAAGCTCATCAGGAGAAAAAAATTCTGCTTTATAATAATTTGCCAGGGAAAAAAGCAACTCAAACCCAGGAAACTCTCAAACTCTGCGCAGAGCTTTAACGGCAAGAGATAAAAAACAAAACCAAACCAAACCCAAAAACAAATGAACAACCAACCCTGCAGTATTTTGTTCTGGAAGCATCAGAGCACGATGTTTCTAAAACAAATCAGGCTCCCTTGGGCTTTTAGCAGCTGCCAGACTGTTTCATCCCCCTTTTAACAATGGGAAGCTTTTCAGCCATAAGATTGTGTAGCGCTGGCAGGGGGGCATGTGTGTGTGTTTGTGTGTGTATTTGAGTGGGTCAGGACTTTGCTGAAGGCTCAGACCATGCTGCTGTGAAGCTGTATGTCCTCAGAGGAGCTGTGGATTGCCGCCGCTCATGGAGCTGTGTGGCACAACCTGCTCTCTCCAGGCAGCAGAGCTGATGTTTAAGTTAGCAGAGAGGCAGGGAGGAAGATCTGGGGGAAATCGCCTAGGGGGAAATCACCCAGGATGGGGGGGGGCCAAAGCAGTCCCAGGTCCTTTGGCTTACTAGCTCTGTAGGGAAGGAAGCTTCCCAGAGTTGACTGTGGAGCAACATGGTGAAGGCATCTCAGGGCTTCCAGGAGTGTGCTTGGCTAGCATGGGCATGGCCAGCCCCAGCCATTGCTGCACTCCATCCGCACTGCTCAGCTCAGTATCCTGCCCCATCTGTGCCATGCCTCATACTAGCATGAACACCCTGTGTGCAAATGTTGGAAAGGTGCCTGCCAAGACATGGTTAGCACCCAGATGCAAATCTTGTACGAAATGTCCCTCTGTAGCACTCATAAGCACCACAGCCCACAGAGGCACTGCAGAGGGGCCCATCCAGGGCAGCAGACCTGACGTCAAGTGAGCTTACCCCTTGAGCTGCCTTGGCAGCAGTGTGGCCACAGCTTGCATGGTACCTTACATCTCACCATGGTGACGCAGCCTTCAGTGCTCACATCTTAGTGGCTGGTCCTTGCGCCTCTCCTTTCTCTGCAGTACTAGCACACGGCTTCCCCCGAAATTGGGGGCAAGAGTGAGGCATTGACAATGGTGTGATGCTGTTTTCATTTTGCAGTTTATCTGAATAGAGCGGAGAGCACTGCTGGGACAATGAGAGAAATTAATTTCTAAAAATATATGACAATGTCAACAGCATAGGGTAAAAAGCCTGCCATAGGGTAGTGGCCTGTTTGTAGGCCTGGGCATGTGGCACTTCCCACTACCCAACATGTTAAGCCTGTCATAAGTGAGGTACAGGACTTTAAAACTTAAAGCCTAGTCAAAGGGCTTCTGAAGGGCAAATGGGCTCCCAAGTTTCTGCAGTGACTCTTTGTCTTTTGATACCTCCACTCTTCACTTCCACATTGGTTCCTCCCTTTCAACTTCCAGGGCAACCTTTTTGCTGTGTCACAGCAAACTCACTCAGTGCTCCAAAATCTTTCTGCAGGTAACTCCCTTCAACGTGGGGTGAGAAGCAGAACAGAGCCCCAGTGTTGCAGTGTTTCACATGCCATCAACAGGGTTTTGGGCATTTATAAATTTGTACCAGACTCTGGATTTATCTTAGGGCTGGAAATGAATAATATAACAAAGTAAACACTCATGGGGGAAAATGCAAACAGACCATCATTCATGCGCTAGATTTTTTCCTAGTATCTATCGTGCTACTACTTACTGGCCAGAAAGACTTTGCACAGCAGTAAAACTGTCTCCCCCTGGTAAAATGAGAATGAGGGTAGAAGGCATAGAGAATATTTGCATTTAACTTCACCTCATGGAAACAGAACATTAAAATGCTATTTGGTAACTTAGTCATAGAGAAGAATAGTAGAGCCATAGGACTTTTTTTCTTTTTTTTTTTAAGATGTAACTCTTTTAAGAGTCCCCTTAAGAGCGCTCAGTAGGGTGTGTCAATATTGCTCCCCATGGAAATCATATGGTTTGCCTATGCAGACAGTGAATTGTTTTGTGGCTGTGAAATATTGTGTGTTGCCCTGCGAGCAGTGGAGCCAGTGGCTCGAGGAACCGTTGTTGAGACTGACAGTTACATTGTGCCACTGAATAGTGAAACGGCAGAATCAAAAACTCAAGTGGACCCAGACAGAATGTCCTGACCTTTAAGTAAAAGGCTGATTGGATATGGTGGGAGCTCCCCTTCATCTTCCACCATAATCCATTACACCTTTCTTGGCAAACTCTCGTAATTCATGTAGCCGGGCAAATACATTTCCCATAGAATTTTTTTACATGCTTATCATTAAATTTATCTCTTATAACTTACTTGCCTTTGTATGGTCCAGTTGCGATGTGAAGTGTCAGCTCCCTATGTTCAAGCATTCACTACATCCTACCTAAGGAGTAACTGCGCCTTGCAGTGTGAAAGCCCAGCAATAATAAATTTGTAGGAAGCCAGTCAGAAGGAAAGTTTCTGTATCGCAGAAATAAATACATGCAAAGATATTACATAATGACCTGCAGTGGAAAAATAACAGATCCCAGCCACATGAAAGATGTGAACTTTATTACACTAGGTACATATTTTGTGTTTGTCTGAACTAGACTGTAAAGTATTTGGGGCAGGCACATTTTATGTGTCTGCAATGTGCCACACACAGTACCTTACAAGTAAGAAAGAAAATAATAATGGCATTATTCATGTTGGCTGCAAACTCTAGAGACAATCAACGTTACATAAACAAAAGGGAGCAAAACTGTGCTCTTTCAATATTCATTTTTAGTTTCAGAATTGCTTTTTACTACTTTACTTCAATAATTGTTATATGGGTAGATAAGGAAAGATAGCAGAGTGGAAAGACACTAGTTTTTAATAGGACAGTACTAGCATGTGTGGGAAGATGAGTTTCCTTCTTTAAATACATTACACTGATCCTGGAAGTCAGAGCTAGTATGGTTTGTCTCCAGTGCTCATTTTAGTGATGACAGAGTAAAATATATAGTCTGTATCCCCCCTGTCCAAACTAATTTTTTCCCTAGAAACACATGAACTTGTGAACACATTTTTCCCCTTAAAAAAGTGTTTTAAGAGCTGACTGCTCTGTTTTTGCTTCTTAAAATAAGTTAATGACCTTTATTTTTGAGGCCTTGAGAGTGGAAGCTTTCACACACTTTGCATGTTTGCGATACAGTGTTTGTAGTAAAGACGCACAAATCAATTTCATGTTATGGTACATTTAAAGACATATTCCTCTAAATGAGGCTGTATATACAGACTTCTTATTTGCCTAGATGCTATCTCCTCTGTGGATAGATTACCCTGTTACAAACACACATTCCTCTCACGCGATGATATGCGCTTCACCCACTTGCTTTGAAACCATAAAACAGCTCCCGACACATATGAAAATGGCACTGGCATTTCTTGCATCCCTCTTCTGCGAGGGGCTAGAATCTTCAAACTCAATTAGCATTTTAAAGAATAGGTTCAGTTTTGTGGTCCATTAAAGTCAGCTAAATTGATGCACTGCATGTCTTTATTTCAAAAATAAAGCTGAACAATTAAAGCCCGTGTCTCTTTGCTCAGCTTTTGATTCCTCACAAAGCTTTCCCACTTGCTGCCTTTGGATGTAATGTTAACAAAGTCAGTTAACATCAAGAGCAGCACTAACAGGCATGGCACAATTCCTTGTTTTTGCTCAATCAGTCTGTGTTCAAACTATCAGTTTGATTTATTTGTCCACGCTGACCCTTATTCACCACTTAATTATCCTTGTATAATGTTTCAAGAGCCTCCTGACACAAGGAGAAAGACAATTGAAAATGTTCTGTGGAACAACTGTTGACCTGATGGCCAAAACGATGACTGTGGGTCGAAGGTTGGTCTCCTTTTGAAGAACCCACTCCATTCCTGAGGGCAGTGGCCAGAGCCACTTAGCCGGTGTGCTGCTGGCAGCGGGCAGCCTGCTGGCCCCTGGTCCTTCAGCACACCCAGGATCAGCCTGGACAGTCTGGCTGAGGATAGCCAGCTGACAGTCAGCCTCGGCTGAGCAGCTTATCTGCTGAAAAAGCCAAAGTTCTGAGCAGGAAGTTGGTGGGCTCACTCTGATCCCCTCTGTCCCCGCTCTGCTCCAACATCAGTGCTCGAATTAACTGGAACTAGTCTTAACACCAAATTGCCAAACCCAAGGTCAGAACCAAGTCCTCTAGCAAAAACAGATGCTATGATGGTCTCTATTATCACCCCTGAGCAAAGGGACTGGCCCTTATTCTTACTGCAAAGGACACTAGTTTAAGGTTCCCGACGTGTATGCTCAGCCCCTTGTGAGAGATGGTGCACAATGACCTCCATTCATCTGAAAAGCATCCTTTCTGCCTCTCCAGCTTGGAAACACTGAATGACATTCCTATTCATTTCCCATTCGAAAGCGAATAATCAACTAATGGGTAAATTTGGACAGGACACTGGCATCTCATGGGGACAGAGGGCATGATCCATATTTTCAGGGAAGTTGAAACAGTGCCTGGGAGCTGGGGAAAAAGGGGGTTGAAGTGGCATGGTGTGAAAGTCTGGGCCTTGCTCAGCAAATTGTGCAGGAATTCCAGTTGTCAGCTGTCAGGGTGTGTGCAGGGAAAAAACCTGGTCCTCTCTTAAAAGCAGGAGTTATCTCCAGTGTAGGCAGCCAGAGCACGTTTAGTTCAGGGTTTTTTTTTCAACTAACTGACCTTCCTTGAGCATATGAGGTTCATATTTTGGCAAATTTACACTATTTCAGATCACTGTTTGAATTCTATTTCTGAAGGGTGTGCTCAGCTGTAAAGGTCTAGCATCCTCTCCACCACCAGGTAAAACTTGGTTGATCAGCTGCCCGTCTTTACAGCCTTAAGGAGGACTGGTAGGCACTGCAACTGGGAGCAGACTTTGGGATGCTTTAGGTGGGATCAGCACAGTGCATGGCCAGCCCTGGAGCAGAGAAGTACACAGCCTAACTCAGGACCTCGCTTATCAATGCCTATAGTCCCCAGACACCACCAAGCACCTGAGTCACAACGACTGTGAAACCACGGAGGAATAACATGGCAGTCTGAATATCAGTGTTGGGTTCTCCAGCTCATGAGAGCCTGGAGCATAATGCAGTTTGTGCTTGGCTTTCTGCTTTCTTCCAAAACTCCTCTTGGAGCAGAAATGTTCACACATTAGTATTATTGCCATGCGAAAAGCTTTTATACTTAGTTTTCAGGCAACAACACTTTATGTTTTCATTTTTAATGAAAACTCAAAAGCTGTCAAAGAAATATTTTGGCAAAACAGAGAAAATCTGGTTTTGTTGGTCTTTTCCAGGAAAGAAATAAATAAATATTTTCCCAGCTGTCTCTATTAAATCGCAGACATCTAGTTATGAAGGCACAATGCCATCAGCTCTTTGCTGGTTCTTTTCTTGATGTCCCTGGGAAATAATCCTCTGTAATCTGCAGCTCTCGTATGTTCAAAACCCTATATAAGCAGGAACTGCTCCCATCCTGACACTGACCAGAGAGTTGACCCCTCCAGACAACAGAATAAGAAGTGGTCAGTTGCCATATTTCCCATGTCACAGAGGTAGACTGGAGCAGAAGATGAAATGTCCAGAATCACAGAGCTCCAACTAGAACCCTCAAAGACCTGGAAGTTCCCGCTGGACCGTGACAGGTTATAAAAGACTTGTTCAAGGCCACACGGCAAATCTCTTTGCCAGGACAGGGGTCCTTCTCCTTGAGGCCCTGTGTGCAACACACAGAGGCTGCTGGTAGCTGGCTCTTCCCCATGGCAGGGACCACCAGCCCTCTTCCATCTGTTTCCCACGGGTCAGCAGGAAGGGCTGGATGCAGTGGTGCAGTCCTCTGTCTCCACTCACTTCAAAAGCAATGGAATACCACACAGCATGGTTGCTCATCTAGGTTTCCCCATTGGGAAGCCTATATGAGGGGCTGGGTGAGAAAACCAAGCAGCGCAGGGCAGAGTGTGAGCTGGGAGTGCAGGCAGGGCTCAGCCAGAGGATGCAGCACTCAGCCATGAGCCAGGGGCCACCAGCATGCTATGTCCAGCATACCCTAGTTTCTCAGCTCGGCCATGCCTCTGGGAAGGAGCTCTATGTCCCCCTGTGCTGCGGCTGTGCTGATGTAAGGCTCAGCACCAATCCGTTTCCACATGACGGGCCTTGGTCTAAACCCTGCGACTTTTATCATTGCTAGGAAAATCAAATTATGGCTATTTTATGGCACCAAGGAGAGGGCCAAGAGTTTCCCTGAAAGCTCATCTTTCATTTTGAAAAGAGCATCTAATCACTTAGGGGCAGAATAGCAGGACAGGGAAAGTCTCAAACCTTGTCTGAAAGATGGAAAATTTATGGCTGCAAAGGGCAGCATATATCAAAGAGCTTTTGGCCAAGGCTCACCAATAAAGCAATTCACCTACTGGGTGATGTGAGGACAGAGCAAGATGAAAGTAAAGTTCAATCATTTCTTCCCATCGCAACAAAAAGGTTGATAAAGAATATACTTAATATCAAACAGAGCTTCCCGCTGTCTCTAGTTACCTGGGAGTTTGGAGCCTGCAGTTTGAATAATGTTTCCTCCATAATAGGGTTGACAGCAGAAGTGTGGAGAGACTGATGGGCCTTCATGCAGGCTCAGCTTTTGTAGTTCAGGCTCATTCTTTATTCTCAGAGTGGAGCAGATAATAAATGTGTAAATAAATAGTTACCAATCTTCTGGCATGGTAAAATAACTAGTTGCTTTCTTGAGCTGCAAAAGAATTCAACCATACTGATGGCAAAACTGCACCGTTTGCAATGTTTCATGCACTTCCCAAATAGCTCAGGAAAGTCGTTTGCATTGTTCGAAACAGAGTGTGGGTAATGCTAAATATGTTTGCCAACAGAACTGAAACATAACAGCCACCACTGTAATTTGGGAAAGTTCAGTGATTGTAAACAAATTGAAATCAGTGACTTTTTCTCCCTTTAGCTTATAAGAAAAAGTTTATATTAAATTCTGACTCAGTCTGATGTTCTTAGCATGTTTCTTTGTTTAATGTGAGCTCTGAAGAAATGGTACACAACTGAATTTATATTATAAGCTATGGTCATAAAAATGGAGGTATATATAAATACTGGTATTTCCACTTGACTGCAATGGCTGTTGAGCTCTGGGTATATCACACCAAGTTTGTTCACCTGGGGGTGATTTTTGCCTCTTAGTTTCGCAGCAAAGCAGTCACAGTAAAATATTCTAAATGTTCCTAGCTGTTTTGGTCTTGGTTGTTTTTTGGGGGGGTGGTTTGATGGGGTTTTTTGTGTTATACAGCATATAAGCCAATGATTTTAATAACAGATATAAGCTAAATGCACGAATGCTTTGGATATGTCTGGGCAAAATAAATATTTCAACAATTATTTTCCTTTAAAATGTGAGCAAAAATTTTGCTGGTCATAATTTTTTAACTGTTTGAAAGCCCAGCCCTATCTTTAAACAGGCTTCCATGCATTTCTCCTGTATACTGAGGCAGATCAGGGCTGTACTAATGAAAAGATTTCCATCAGTGACTGCATTGCGATCTTCAGAGTGCAGTTAGATGAGATAAGCTGGGAAGTTTTAAGGAGATGCCCAAAAAGATGACAGTGAATACACCCTGTGAAATTCTTCTAAATTAAAGCATAATCTCTAGGGAAGACCTTTAGAGATGACTGGAAGTGCCATTATTCCCCTCAGCTTTGTGCTTCAAAGGCACTTTTTTTCCTTTTTTCCCCTTCTGTGAAGAACTTGTTCTCAGGCAGCTTGAAATGAGATGAGAGCTGGCTGAATTTTTCATTTTTCAAAAAGAAATTCAAATGGGAATCAATTCTTAGTTACTGCCGAAAAATCTCTTTTTCAGTATTCTTTTTTAGTGGAAGAAAATGCAAACTCTTAAAATTGAAATAATTTCTGTAAGATTTAGATTTTTTTTTGCTGGTCAACTGATTTCTTAGTATTTTTTTAATCCACAGTCACAATGTTTACCTGAAACTATTTTTAAAACTGAAGCATTTACTGTTTCGGTTTTAGTTCTGTAGTGACAACAAAAATATGAAGCACTGTAAATTTTGACAGAAATGAGCAAAAGAAACAAACAAACAAGAAAACCCACAAAAACCTAAAGAAAGAAAACTGATATTTTTAACTCAGCTCTTCTGACCAGTATCAGTCTTAACTCATTTGTAAAATACAGCCCAGGATAATACAGGTATGAACTTGCAAAACTGTGATGTTCTTTTTTATCTCGGTGTTAAAGAAAACACTTCTTGCTCTTCAAAGGACAGCAGCCTATGCAAAGCCAGTATCCTGAGAATGCAGTGCAGAACTGCTTGCTACAATTTCAGATGGCAATTCAGCATAAGCACCGTTCTTGACATCAAAAGGCTGAAGACCATGCTTAAAGTTAAACTGCCTAAATGCAATACAGCTAAATAGCTGCATTGACACTTCACTAATTACGAAATTAATGACTTTAGCAAATCGCCTGTGTGCACACTCAGTGTCTGTTTCCTCCACAGATCTCTCCAGGCAGTATTAGCAGTTAGAGGAGTAAATACAATTACAGTGGGCACAGATTTGTCTGCTTGTGTCAGTAGGATTTAGGCGACAAGATAAAAATCTTCTGAAGGTGTCAATGAGTTAATGCTGCCCTTCTGTGTAGCAGCGTCATAAGCTATAACTACAAGTGATCTCATGAAGAAGTGAAGAGCTTATGTTTAAAGTACTGTTTCTATTTAAACACATCTCTGACACAGCTCCACCAAATCCCTGACTTCCAAAGTGGAGGTCTTTGTCTCAGCAAGTGCGTTCAAGGGCAGCAGCCACTGCGTGGGGAACTCTACAGGAACAGCTGCAACAGAGGACTGTTAGAGGTTCCCATCTTTTTGCAAGTCAGAATTTCACTGAGAGGTTTGTGATGTCCATGTTATAAAGAAAATTTAAAACAGAAAAGTGAAAATGGGCAAAACCAATCTGGTTTATTCTAGTAACTGAATTCTTGCATTCTTTGGAGCAAAACAGAGAAATGAAACTCCCATGCTGCCATAAACAGGCTTTCATAGACCCAAACGTGAAACCTGATGATAGCTGGAGTGACAAAATACAACTTACTGGAAAATTCAGTTATAAGCAAAGAGCACTATGATCATTCTGGGGACAGGACCACATCCTGTCCGCAGAGGGCAGAGGGACTCCCTGCCTCAGACAACATGTGTTTACATACTCAGTTTGCTTCCCTTATTTCAGACAGGGCCCCGACCCAGAGGTGAGGCTCTTTGGTTGCAACATTCTTCCTATCAGTTCACTGCAGGTTCACATCCAGGAAGCTTGCGAGGCGCAGCCAGAGTTTGGACTGTTTGAAGTCTGAGATTCAGGTCCAGGACTTTTCTCCATCTTGTGGGAGGGCATTTTCCCCACATCAAGACTCCTTTTAACGAACTTTCTTTAAGGCTTTGCTGGTTTCAGAAATGGTTCTATATCCATAAAGAATATTCACCAGAAAAATCACTGTTATACTCCCTCCAGCTCAGCAGTTGGGAACCTGAAGGCGCGCAGGCACAGTGTCCCTACAATTGAGATGGGATATTTTTGGGATTTGTTCCAATTTCCACTTAATATAGATGTGCTGGCACAACCTTGTGCTGACAGGTGAATGCTGGTGGAAGAGCCTGCAATTAGAGCAGCAGAGCTCTGCTTCCCCTGGGAGGGCCACACCAGACCCTGAAGCTCCAGCAGAGATCTGGGCAGCATCCAGCAGCCTTCTCTTGATCAATTCTCCACCAGAAAATCTGCCAAGCAAGAGCCATTCTCTCAATGTCTGCTTCCTAAATCTGCCAGACAGGTCAGTAGAATCACAGAATCATAGAATCAACTCCGTTGGCGAAGACCTTTAAGATCATCAAGCCCAACCACTCCCCTAGCACTGCCAAGTCCATCGCTAAACCATGTCAGTAGCACATGACCTCTCAAGGCAGCAAGACAGTCTTTCAAAGAAGTGGCCATTTGGGATGGACAGACTCAGTTTGAGATCTAGTGATGGGAAGTACTAGGCTGCAATATTATTAT
The DNA here is from genome assembly GCA_009867235.2 of Psittacus erithacus. NCBI lineage: Eukaryota > Metazoa > Chordata > Aves > Psittaciformes > Psittacidae > Psittacus > Psittacus erithacus. The sequence continues at coordinate 84,688 of WYDI02024149.1, forward strand.
TAGTAGTAGTAGTAGTATGCATTTTTGTGGGGCCTGCCGACGGAACTGGGCGCCATGGACATTTCCGACCAGCCCAGTCTGCCACCTGAATTCAGTGCCATGCTGCCCACCTGCCCACCAGCTTGTCTCAAAGCAAGAGCACCATAATGAAACATGAGATTTAGGGACTTGCTGGTTTGAGGCCATAGCTATTACAAAGTCACATATTTCTTGATTATTGACAATAGTGGAAAGATGTTTATGCCGTTTAATTCTTCAGCAAGGAACAAATGCATTACAGTCAAAACGAAGACAGCAAAAGGTTTTTAAGCCATTACTAATACTTTTATATATTTTCTTTTTATATTTTATTTATGGAAGTAACAGGATAAAAATTATTATTTAATAACCCTAACTCTTATCACATATCTTAAAACATATGCTTTATATATACATTTTTACATATTATTATCATGCTCAGTGTAGCATGAATACTCTGTAAAAATCATATTCTTGTAATTAGAGGATATCATGACTGTTCCAGAGATCTGAAAGAACTGCCTAACCTAGAATCGTAGAATCAACTCAGTTGGAAAAGACCTTTAAGATCAAGTCCAACCATTACCCTAGGACTGCCAAGACCACCACTAAACCATGTCACTGAGGGCCTCATCTACACAGTTTTTGAACACTTCCAGGGACGTCGATTCCACCACAGGGAAACCTGTTCCAATATCTGATTATGCTTTCTGTGTTTCTGAGTATGTTTTCTGTTCCAATACCTGATTATGCTTTCTGTGAAGAAATTTTTGCTATTATCCCATCTAAACGTTCCCTGGCACAGCTTGAGACCATTACCTCTAGTCCTATCCCTTGTTACTTGGGAGGAGAGACATCAGTACATCAGCCTTTTCCCCATCCTCAGTCACTAGGTTTCCTGTAGTATCCAGCAGAGGGTGGAAGCTCTCCTTGGCCCTTCTTTTATTGATAATATATTTATAAAAGTATTTTTTATGGCAGTAGCCAGATTTAATTCCATTTGTGCCTTTGCCTTTCTGACTTTCTCTCTACGTAACCTAGCAACATCCTTGTACTTTTCATGGGATGACAGTCACTTTTTCCACAGCTGAAAAATTCTCTTTTTTTCCGGAGTTCAAGCAATATCACCCTGTTCAGCCAGGCTGTTCTCTTCCCCACTGGTTTGACTTTTGGCACATGGGACCCCCTGCTCCTGCACCTTAAGATTTCATTCTTGAAGAGTATCCAGCCTTCCTGGACCCTTTTGGCCCTCAGTACTCTTTCCCACGGAATTCTGCCAGCCGGGGTCCTAAACAGGCCAAAGTCAGCCCTCCAGAAGTCTGAGGTGGAGGTTTTGCTGACCTTCTTCCTGACTTCTCGAAGGATTGAAAATTCAGTCATTTCGTGATCGCTTTGCCCAAGACGGCCTCCAACCATCACATCACTCACCAGTCCTTCTCTGTTTGCAAACAGCAAATCCAGCCAGCTGTCTCCCCTAGTTGGCTTACTAACCAGCTAGGTAAGGAAGTTATCTTCCACACCTCCAAGAACCTCTTGGATTGTTTCCCCTCTGCTGTGTTGTACTTCCAGCAGACATCTGGTAAGTTGAAGTCTCCCACAAGAACAAGGGCAAGGGAACATGAAATTTCTCCCAGTTGTTTGAAGAACGCTTCATCTGTAGCTTCATCCTGGCTGCTTATCTGCTTGATTGGCCTTCCCCCTGATCTCCACCCACAAACATTCAGCCTTTTCACTCACAACGTTGAGTTCAAGGCAGTTAATGCATGCCCTGACATGCAACACAAACCCATCACCTCTTTTTCCTTGCCTGTCCTTTCTGAAGACCCTGTAGCCATCCATTGCAGCACTACAATCATGCAAATCATCCCATCATGTTTCTGTGGTGATGATTATGTCATGATTTCCCTGCTGCACAATGGCTTCCAGTGCCTCATGTTTGTTGCCCATGCTGTGGGCATTGGCAAAACTGCATTTAAGTTGCCCTGTGGATCTGGACTCCCAACAGTAGCATGCTACCCTATGGCTCATTTCTAGCAAGCCTTGTGTTATCCCCTTTCTCCCTTAAACCTAGTTAAAGCCCTGTTTATAAGCCTTGCTTGCTCCTGGGCTAGAATCCTTTTTCCCCTTTTCTTCCATCTGCCACCAGCAGGCTTGGTGCCATGTAGACTGACCCATACTTAAAAACCCCAAAATTCTGACTTTGACACCAGTCATGGAGCCAGGAATTAATTAATGAGGTTTTTCTGATGTAACCATTGTCACTGATTGAGGCTGGCAGGAGGGACGAGAACAGTACTTAGGCTGTGAAAGATATTTTTCTGCATACTGCTTTAGAGGAACTAAGCAGCTGAAACATGTGAGCTACCGTCTGCCTTTCCAAAAGTGCACAAAATCAGTTTATTGTCAACACATGTCAATATATTTACTTACACTGAGGAAATTGCTTCTGTTGATTGCTTTCAACCAGGCTGATGCATGTATGCCAGATTTGCAAATCAAATGTTACCACTACTGTGTTTCTGGCAGAAGAAATGAGAGCTGTAACTGTAGTACTGAAAAACGTCTGTCTTTCACAATCACCTGACAGCATTTACAGACAGGAGTATGAGATTACAGCTTTTTCCAGAGAAGCAGTGGTGAAATTCAGGCTAGGTGCCACTGGAGTCATTTCAGGAAGTTGAGGGGCAGTAAGAAAGCACTCCCAGCTGTCTGAGTCTTTTAGCTATAAATTGCCCTGGGATGCTTTTATGTTTAGCTTTTGGGAGGAAGGGAAGAAGTGGTGAGAAAATACTGAATTCAACAGAAATTCCAAGCTATTCATCAGTACTGTCTGCTGGTTTAAGGGAATTGCACGTTATTACAAATGTAGGCAGCACATAATTCTACCAGGTCAAGTATCATGGACTTACAGACTGGAGCCATGCTGGTTGGAAGAGATGCCTGGAGGTTGTCCCTCAAAGCAGGACCATCACCATCACTGGATCAGGTCAGCCATGGCAGTTGTGCACTCATCAGACTAGATATAAGCCCAAATACAGCTCATCCATAAATGTCCAACCCACTTGTGTCTTTATGAATGTTTCCATTTGCCTTGCTTTCTTGACGTGCGATCCACCAGCATGCAATTTGGAAGAGGAGCAATGGCAGTGACAGGCAGAGGTGACATTGAAGCTTAACTACTTGAAAGCAGAGGGATCCAACATCAAATCAAGGAAGCACAAGTTCTCTCTGCTAATTGCTTTGCCCATTAGCATATCCCACAAGAATACAAAATTTCTCACCTTAAGCTTGAAGTTCAATGGAACCTCCAAAAGGTTTTCCACTACAGCCACTTGATTCAGATTTTCCTGTGAGTCAAATTGTATGTTTCCTCTGCCGTTATCATTCCCATCTCAAACACTCTCTAACTTGTATTTATTTTGCCTTAAAACATGGCACAGCACAACACAGTTTAATTGCATGCATATCCATGCAAGTTGTATGTAAGGCCCAGGAGCAGGGTGTGCAAAGCAAAGTGGAACAAATACAAATAATTTTGTGCACCTTATATGAAACTCTGCACAAATATTTTTTTGTTTACCTCTACAGCATTATACACGATGTCCAAATACATTCAGCTTTTAAAGATTTCAAATGGTTTCAACCCTTTTGAATTCGATGGGACTTTTCCCTGGGAGGATGGTCCATATTCAGGACTGGAGCTTGTTACAGCAACAGAGTCTGGAAAACAGCATGTGGAATCAGTCAGTACCAGTGTCTAGAAGAAGAATAGGTTCAGCCTTGAATGTTCATGTTGGATATTGTCTGAAAAGTTGCCCATCATGTTAGTGCTTGGAAGCTCTGGCAGTCAGGGATGACACGCTCCGGCTTCCCTATTAGCCCCCCTGCGCCGCCGGGACAAAGGGAACTGCAGGCTCCCAGCCAAGCACATACATTTGCAAACTGCCGCCAGTCAGTTCCCAAGGCCAGGGGCTGGATGCCATTGACAAAGAGATGTGAACCGTAGGCATAGCCTGCTCTGCTCTCCCCGCCGAGTGAGTGGCGCTTCTCATGGAGATCTATGGGGCCTGCTCTCTCCCCCTTGCTGCCCGCAAAGGGCTGGCCAGGACCTGCTACTGCGTTTTCAGGTTTTTAACCAGTCCCTTCCACTCAACATGGGAGCCACAAGAGCATTGTGCACTCCTCACTAGCATCCCCCTCCACCACCTTTATCTGCCAGTACACACGATGTTGCATTCTTTAATCCACAGTATGGGAGATCTGACCCTGATAACCCCCACTGGAGACTCAGTCTGATGCTGTGGGTAGATGTGAAGAATAGCAGCACAAATGATCATGGGAAAAGATCACAGAGCTGTGTGAAAGGCAGACACCCGAGTAAAGACCTGGTTTACTTTTGCTCACTTGGCTTTCTTTTGCTACTTTCCTGTAGTAACAACCCATAGGGTTGAAGGTATATGGAGAAGAAATCCTCTATGAACTGTAGCTTCCATTTGGAGATGCCCAGTGTCCAGACTTATGCTCCTGACACACTGCTATCCCAAGCCATGACAAATCCAAACAGAAGTGTATTGTTTGGGGCTTTTTTTGCCAGTGTAATTAGCCCTAAAACTGCCCTGAGCTGATGATTCAGACCAAGTTTTGGCGAGCAAGAAGATGAATTACTTGGGCCTCAGCATAGCCTGCATGGTGATAAAATCCCTGCCATAGCCAGGGAGATTGCTCAGTCAGCCCCTAACCTTCTGTGGAGAGCAGTTGATGGGTCTCCAGCACGTGGCGCAAGCCCTGTGAAGAAGAGACACAATCCCACCATGCCCTGGCTAGTTGGCCAATGCAAATGTGGAAAATGACCTGAAAAATGTTGCCACTGGGCCACGTGAGAGCAAAATCCAGCAAAAAAAACACATCTCCAAATAGCCTGTGAGATGGCACATGCAATTCCTGTCCATCCTCTCTCCTTAGAGAGGACTAGGGCACCGGGGAAAGGTGATGCCCTGTGTTTAGAGAGCAAACAGGGCACAGGAAACCCTTTTCTCTAGCACTTTGCTGGCAGCACATGCTTTCCCCATATCCTGCACCCTTTCTCTCTGCCTCTTCATTTTTCCTGACCTCTGTGCCTGGGTATTACTTCTCTCTGAAGTGCTCCAAAGGGGTGATGGGGGCACTCATTCTTAGTTCAACATCAGCACTAACTCCAGGGTGGCTTTTTCTTAGCAGCTTTTCTGTTAACTGGGATATGAGTGCTAGGACCTGCCATACATGCTGTCTTCTCACATGAAACATGCCACTGAAGTCAGGGAGCCACAGCACTGTACTTAATGTTGGCTGCAGACACAAAGGATCTTCTTATTTGTAGGCTGAAAATACTAACCCTGCTCGGAGGCTGTGTAATTCATAGCAGAATTCATCCTTACCTCATGACCTTGGTGCCACAGGGGTTTATGTGTGTTTTTTTGATGAATAATTTTAACCACAATTAGCTGGAACTGCAGGGAAAACTATCCTAGACCATAGCTATTCCTGAACCAAGAACTCTTCTAGACTGCCGTTCTTGTTATGAATGCCTCCATAACACTTGCAGCACCCTTGTCTTTCCCTATCTGGTTATGAAATGGTGCGCTGCAGCAGTCCTTCTTCCCTGGTCATCAGTCAGGCCACCCCAGCATATGCAGCCCACTCTCAGTGTACACAGATGATGCTCAGTCTATTTCAGCAGAAATGCATTTGAGTCTTCTCTTTTACCTGCTGCAGAAATGGAGTGTGACAGTCAAAGCTTTCGAAACTCCCAAGAACAAGGGCTGAAGATCACTGGCTTGGGGTCATTACGTCATGATGCAATGTTAGGAATTAAACCCCATGAGGAGAAAATTTGGCAGCTCATTATTGAATGTTTACCTAAGAGAATATATGCATAAAATACATATGAAACACACTGATTTTTTTCTAGCAGTATTTCATTCTTCACATTATGCTTCAAACTGAGGATGTGAGCGAACTTTGAAAAGCACACGGAAGGATCACTGCAGTGCCGTGACCCCTTCACCTGTACCAAACAAGTTTTTGCAGAACAGAGATACAGACCTCTCATCATCACCACTCAGTTTACTCTCACATCCACCTCTTTAGGCTGAGGCAGAGCAGTGACAGAAATAGAGTGGGTTTGCCTTCATTTCCAAACCTCACTCGAAAGCACTCAGTAGTCAGATTGTGGACACATAGCAAACATGTTTTTGCCCTCCTTCTCCTTTTCCCTTCTTTCTAACACTTCTTCATCAGTAAATTGGAGTATGCAATGTTTTGACTACAGTAAATATAAGTGGTTCAAAAGCATTTTTGCTATTTGTATAGCGTTTAGCCAAGGTCTCCACAATCTTTTGCCCTAGTTTTAAGACAAAACTTAAAGCAGTGAGAAAAACTCTACCTTTCAGCCTGAAGGCTACATCAAGCCAGAAGAACCAGCAAAAATCTCTGCATTGCATTCAGAGCCCAGAAGAATTAATACTCTTGTCATAACTGGGAAAGAAATCCCACAAGGCTGGATATGCTCACACACATGCGAATGCAACACGTACATAAACCCAGATTTTTATGAGCAGTGCTGTCAGCAGGGAGATTGTTTATAGTTGCCAGTAATTTATAGTTTTAAATGTAATGCTGCAATGTGAATAACTTTCCCCATCCTCTTCCGTCAGTGATCTGCTCATGAATAAGGCTGAAGGCAGCAGGAGACACAACTAGGAAGGATTTGGAAGCAGGGAATGATTCAGCCTGCCCCTGCTTTCTCTCAGCCTCTGGAGATGTTACCCACTGGCCATGGAATCTGCTCCCAAAGCAGTGTAAGGATCACCCAGTACACAGCTGTGTGGGATGTGACACTAAACAACTCCTACCCAGGCAATGAAATGGGAGTAGTGCTCAGCCTACCCCCTGCAGCAAAAATACACAAAACAACAGTAAGCAACTAAACCTCAGGCTTTCTGGAGCTTTTGACTGGAAGCTGAGGATCTTCCTTTCCCTGCAGGATAAATGGCCATCCTAATGCTCCTCTCTTCTCTTCCTTCCGCCTTTTCAGATCAGCAGGGAAGGATGACATACCGAAAACTATCCTTCCATGCCTCTTGTGCCATTTAACATCACAACTGCTGAAGTGAGTTTTATCATTGTTCAGCAGTGTTACAATTTGTTGGCTCTATTGGGAATGTGCTTTCTCCTTATGCAGTTACAGTCAAATTAAAAAAACTTCCCAAGGAAACCAATGGCTCTGGCTGCTGGTCTCTGCAGGTTTGAGTATGAAGGCTTACAGGAAGAGACATAAAATAAGAAGATCAGCAAATACTGTAGTATTCATACTCACAGTGCTAACGCAAACAGTAGTCTGCAGAGCTTTTAGCCTCCCTTTTCTGGTGCTTCCACTGTTCTTTTTTCTCTCTCTCCCCCAACGAAGGATATTTTTATTTATTAATATCTATGATAAGTTGCAGTTTGGACTCCAGAAAACATTTTTGGAGATCTGCAGACGAAAAAGCAGGGGCAAGCCTGTCAGGTATTTATGAATAAACATTGAGAACTGCAAAATATCTGCCTCTCTTTTCACACTGGTGAACAACAGAAAGCAGTGAAAGAGTTTATGGTATCAGGCATATGCGAGTAAAGCTGTTGGACTGATCCCAAGCAAAGACAGGAATGGCTCATTAGCAAACATTTGAGTCCTTAGCATCTTGGGGAAATCATAAGGAAGAACCCTGGGCCACTAACTGTTGAAAAAAACCAAACCAAACCAAACCAAAGAAAAACCCAACCCAATGACAAAACAACAAAATAAACCAAAACAAGCCATAATGGGTCCTTCCAAATGCTTAAAAATGGGCAATATTATGAACTTCCTTTAAAGTCCATGAAAACTCTGGTAGGTTTTTTGTTGGGCAGAACTTAGGGTGGGCAGAACTTAGGGTAGGCAGAACTTTTCTGGTTTCTTTCCACCACCTCAGCAGACAAGAAAATCCCGTCTCATTTTGAAAGGGCAGCTGAGGCTTTACTGTGCTCACATGGCTGCAGGGCGAGGGTTTTGAAATGAAGTGTTCACATCACAGCAACTGGCAGCACTGGGAAAGAGGAGTGTGGAGAGAGGGAGCAGCAGTCAGGTGGGAAAGGGCATGGGGAAAGGCTGCCGGGGACTGAAAAGGGACTCAGACTTTATGAGCATCATGTGAATTTGTGAATCTATCTGTGAGCTAGTATTCGTAATGCATGCCAACACAAACAGAGATAAGGCAGAAAAACCAATCTCATGCTAAAGCTGACAAAAGTGAGCCCTGGTGTGAAGAGCTTTGGTTTTGCCATACAGCTATATAGATAATAATTTTGTCCTTTGAAGTATTTTTATGTAGAGATTAAAAGTCCAGGGGCTTTAGCACTTCAAACAGTTTGAGCTACCTGTCATGGTTTAAGCCCAGCTGGTAACTCAGAATCATGCAGCCGCTCACTCACTCCCCTCCTCCCGTCCTTCCCCCGCTTCTGGAGGGATGGGGAGGAGAATCGAAAGAATGCAGTCTGTTGTATCTCAATCCCACAGGCTGAGATAACAACAGTCCAGTAACTAAGGTATAACACAAACCACTACTGCTACCACCAATGATAATAATGGTAAGGGAAATAACAAGGGAAGCGAATACAACCGCTCACCACCCGCCAACCGATACTGTCCTGGGTTCAGCAGTAGCAGTCATTTTTCTCCTTCTTAGTAGCTGGTGCAGTGCTGTGTTTTTGATTTTGG